>SNQJ01S0035528.1:8441-28392 GCA_010110895.2 Picea sitchensis | reverse complement strand
GAGTTTCAGTTAACTGACAAAAAGCCCCGAGTCTCGGCGGAAACTTCCCTGATTTTTTGCATTGTTAGGTACTCGCGGGCTGTTTTAGGCTAGCCCGCGGATACCCGCGTGCAGTAAGAGGACAGCAGGCGGATGCCCACGCCCAGTGAGAAGTTAGGGTGCGGGTTGCTTGTTTTGAGTGGTTTTTTGAGGAGTTACTCAGCATGGCTTTGGCTAGGAAGAGGCATGAGTTGGCCTGATGCCAGGTAAACCTGTATGGTGCATTTTAGGGTTATAACAAGCCCTCCCTTGGAGGAAGAAGGGACCCAAAGTCCTCTTTATTCTCAGTGTTTTCTTTTCACTAATACAATCCTTTCCATTTGTGACATGAGTCTTATTGGTTTCTTGTTCTTATGTCCTTATGCTCAATAGTTTAGTTGTTCTTTCCTTTCTTAGTTTAATTCTTAGCTTAATCTTTTATGTTTCTTTTTCTAACCCTTTCCTTCACTTTTGTCTTGCTTAGCTAACCCAACTAAGCTTGTAAGAACCTCTGTTTTTCTCATTTAGGTGACAGAAGAGGTGCAACAGATTGGCGACTCCACTGGGGAAAGGTATCAATTTTCGACCCCATTTGGGTTTTTCTAGCTCTTCTTTTGGTTTATTTAACCTGCAAGTACCTTAACCGTCCCAAGACGACCTACAAAACATCCAATTCAAAGCTGAACTGAGATAATTCCATTCGAAATTTTCTTCACGGTCGTGTGATAGGTGTGCGCAGGTTTATTGGCCCACAGTTGCGCATCATGCGCACGTGCGCCAAATTTTTTGTGTTGTTCAGCGCCCTTCATGCAACTATGCCCAAAAGTCTTTTTCAGTTTGCGCATAGGCGCTTAGTGCACCATTGTCTACTCTGAGACCCGTGCACCTATGCAAAAAAATACACATTGTAAGCCTTTTTGTGATTTGGGGAAGGCCCCTAGCCTTCTTAAAAATGATTTCATGCATGTTCTAATCTACACCACACTTAGTTCCCTCTCCATATAAAGGGATTAGTCAAAGCACATAGGCACTTAGGAGGGTTTAAAATCATTATTTCCTCTTTTGCTTTCATTTTTCCATATTGATGGCTTGCTTTGACTAAGAGTATAAGTTGGAATCATTTGTAATCATAAAAACCTTACATTGGGACCAGAAGTTGGATAGAAATCGTTTAGTATTCTCTTCTCTCACACTTCAAAGAGACCTTGAGAATCAGAAAAGGGTTGTAGGATAATTTCATCTCCCTTAAAAAGACTAAAACCTGTAGGAGAGGACAACAACCCCCTCGGGACTCCTCTTAGTTTATTTTTTCAAACACATCTCAAGATTGTAACAGGCCCATACATGCCCACATGCTACAAAGATAGGATAGTGTTGAAATTTACTTTCTTAGATTAAAAAACTAGGAAAGTTTAAAGGTTTTGTAACGAGCCCATACATGCCCACATGATCACAATCTAGGATAGTTTCAAAGATTTCTTAGATTAAATCACAATAGGGAGTTAAAGGAATAGTAACGGACCCACATGTCCACATGCTATCTTCCTAGGGACTTTTGAATTACGGAAGGTTGTACCAAAGGCATTTATTTAATTAGGTAATCAACACTTGTAAGGACCAAGTGAAGTCCACATGCAGCAAGGTGACACCTAATTCATTAAAAACATTGTCACACTTTCACTCATTCACACACAAAAGTCACTTATCACTCACATAGTTTTCATCTCGAAACGTGGAAGTCAGAGTAGGTTTCCTCCAATGGGATTCCGAAACACCCCACCCTTTTCTTGATGAAACTATCCACTCCCATTTAATTTCAACGAGATTGGCTTACACCCCCAATCTATCAAACAAGCACATCTAAATTTTTTCTAAAAACTCACTAAGTTTTCCTCCACAGGAGGTTCCAAAAGAAATCTTTTATTCTAGGTAGGATTTTGGGGACAAGCATCCAAAAAACTCTCCGTTATCTAGTTCTCATATTGTAAAACAATAGAAGTTTTCAAATAGGGAACTGTAAATCCTCTAAGTCAAGTGTTCCTAACACCATAAGGCAGGGAGATACCCATGAAGGGTTGAAGGTAGAGGTCTGGTTGTTCTGTGTGTCCACCCTTGAGGCACCCACCTCTTGGATGGGATCCAGCCCATGACCCATTTCTTAGGTCGAAAATCAAAATGCCACACTTTGACTGAGGTACCTAGCGACCAAATTTTAGGAAATCTACCCAGGTGGCAATTGTGGGCTGCAATTGCACCTTGATCAGATTTTGTGTGACTATTGGGAAATATCACCAGTTCTTTCGGGATATGCCCCCTCTAACCCTCATTATAACTGATCACTTCATCCTTCACTAGTTTCTCTTTCGGTGGCTTCATACCCCACTGTCGAGTGCTATTGGAAGGTCCAGTGCTATTTTTGAGAGGAAGGATGCTACATCTTTTAGGACACGAGCATTTGTTTTATTTTTTTCCTTGCACGGAAAAAATCCATTTATCCACATATATGCTTCTTTATCAAAACAGTTTATGTATGATGCACTTCTGATTACATTTGATTTAGATATATATCGTGTAAAGTTCAATAATTGCAACAAAGGCTCTTATTTATTTATTACTCTCACCACCATTCGCACACATCCACTTAGCTAGTCGAACATCATAGGGGACCCACAAAACCCCCGTCATTCTAGATGCTTGGTAAACCTCCCTCCTATTCTAGAGGGAGTTCCTCATCTTGCCACCTCATCAGCACCACCTTATCACACTCCAGTGAGTGCCACTATCTTAGGATCATCTTTGCTTGTTTCCACCTTAGTTGGGTCCAATTCCCAAGGTCTATCGTCCACTCACTCTCCTTCACACGAAAGCGAGGGGCCAACTTCCTCTCACGGGGGAAGTACAAACCCACCTAGTCCCCCCCAAGGGTCAGGTTCACAAACCACTCACACCATGGCTAGAACTAACCCTCCACCACCACTACAGATGCCATACCTGGCCTCTCTCAACATACCAGATCTAAGAAAACTCACAAATGATCCTATGTTTCATGACCCCACATGGCCTGCAATGCCTACCAAACTACCTTCATACATCCCCAAGTTTGAAGGAAAGGCAGGGGATGACCCTGCCAACCATGTCATGACTTTCCACTTATGGTGCTCTTCCAACAACATTATGGATGATTCCATCAGACTACAATTATTTCAACGCACACTCACTGGCCCATTAGCCAAATGGTATGTAGACGAAAAATCGGGGTCCCATGTGACCTTCGAGTCCTTGGCCAAAGCATTTTTGACCTTCTTCCAATTACCAATCTTCCATGACAATGGTATTGAAATACTTTCTAATTTTAAACCAACCTCAGCCACACATATCACTGATCACATTCATGAGTGGCGTCGACAACGTAGTTTGTGCAAAGCAGAAACCACCAAACAACAATGTCTTGATTGGTTTCTCAGATCACTTGTCTCTCTCCTCGATAAAGATGTGGCTTCTACCTTCCCTCAATCAGAAGAAGAAGCCATTAGTAAGGCTCAATAATACGACCTCATCTATTCACAATCAGGGTACTTGTACACAGTACTTCCTGATCTCCCAAAACCCCTGCCATTTGGCCAAGACAAACCCGGGATGTCTCACTCAGCAGACAAATTGATTGGTAATACCACGCACCACAGTCTACAACCCCAACAACCACTAATGTATGGAACACCTCAATATCCACCAGCATATGGAGGAACCCCTTATTATCCCCCACCCCCTTATCAACAACCATACCCTGTTTCCCTTCCTCCACCCATCAGTGGACCACCACCGGCACCCACAATACACCCACCAATCCAAACAAGTTCTGGTACTCCCTCTACCTCATCTTATACTATAAGTACTAGCGAAAGCGCCATGCCTTCCTATGTAGCTTACAGATCATTACCCCAATAGAATCCGTACTTTCCATTTTCCGGTCCTCCACTACCCATGGCTCCACCACCAGGACACCCTCACGATGGGGTGAATTTTGTTCAACCCTCTCCTATTCAGCAATATCAAAATTTTGAACAGCTGAATATGGAAAATCTGACCCATCAGTCAAATAATTCCAAAAAGAAAGGAAAAAATAGGAACAATAACAACCCAGGTCAAGGCGGGAACCACCCCCAACATAAACAACCTACTGGGGGCAACCAGAACCAAGGGAATCAGAACCCCCAGGGGGGCAATAATAATAGACGTCAAGGGAAAAACAACAATAATCTTTGAACCAACTTCCCTTGTGCCCTTTGCGGTGAGTTCGATCATTATACTCATCATTGCCCCCAAATCACTGATTTCAAACTGATGAAAGACTCATGAAATGGACCACATCCTCCAGCACCTCCTGCCCCTCAGTAGGCCCCACAAAAATGCATACAACAACCTCCCCCAACCATGCTGCAGAACCCCATTCCACACCAGGGTGTGATGAACACCCAACAGGACATGCATCCTACCCCACCACAGTTGGGACAATATCTCAACCTGAACAACCCCACAGATCGCACTATCCTCCTCACTAGTGAGGAAGAAGTCCTTCTACAAACACGTAGTCGTCAATACCATGCACCTGTTGAGTCTCCTCCCATTCCCCCAGAAATAATACCAGCACCAACGGGGCCCCCATTGGTGATTCCTCGCCCTAACATAGAAACACCTCTTTGCATCCCTCACATCCCATTGTGCAGGAATGTCCACAACCCGCAGGCTAGGGCGGCTCATAATTACATTTTGGTCGACGACTTAGCATAGTCCTCGGCTGCCATGTCAGTCTTAGAAGTACTTCAAACTTGTCCCACTCAGCGAAAGTCATTACTTTCTACCTTGGAGGCAGTAAACCCCATGGATACCCAACTCATCACATTTGATCTCGACAGCGGAGAACCTCGCCTCCCCGCTCTCATCGCTTTTCAAATCCCCATTAAAATTTGAAACATTATAGTTCATCGGTGCATCATCGATGAAGGCGCATCCACATGCATCATGTCCAAGTCTGTATGGTAGAAACTTGGTTCCCTAGAACTCATACCATCTACCATTACCTTAAGAGCTTATGATGGATGACCATATTCTCCCGAAGGGCTCTTCCAAAATGTCCTCGTAGAACTCGAGGGCAAGACCATTCTCATAGACATTGAAGTTATCGATGCCCCACTTAATTACAATATCCTGTTCAGTCATAGCTACATGTATGCTATGAAGGAAGTTGCCTCTTCCGTCTTTCGAACCATGATGTTACCCCATAACAAGAAGATTATTACCATTGACCAAGTTTCACATTATGAGCCTAACCCTTCTGCCAACATCGATAACATTCTCTCCCTCGTCCACACTAATCCTGAAGCATACCCACTCATCGAAATGGGGCCTGGAATTTTCAAAGACCCATCATTATTAGGAACTTACCATGGTGCACCACCTCCCCTTCATCCTTCCAATCAGGTATGTGTCGTATCTTCTAAAGGAACTGACATTGAGGATACCCCTCCTCCCAAGGAGGCTTCTCTGATATCTGACATCCCACTAGTTGCAAAGCCCCTCCCTCATGAGCCTCCTGCGAACTCGTCGACTTCACTAGTTCACAATTTCACCTCACCCCAAGGCCATATCCCAGTTTGGGAGACAGTTCCCCAAGACATTACTCAAATCCCCTTCTTTTACCCTCCACCAGGCGTACAAGCTTTCCAAGTGGCCACAACACTTACTCTCCCTAATATGGTGCTGGAAATCCTAGTTTGGTATTTACATCCACCCAAGATGGTTCCTCAACCATCCCTTCCCCTCCAAACAAACGGAATCCCAATGCAGATTCCCATACTCACTCCCACCATACCCTATACACCCCAACTCACTAACCTCCCTACCACAGTTGGGGGTAGGAGAAAGAAGAAGGAGCCCATAGCTCCACTTCCCCCATGCGTCCAACCTCCTTGCACACTATGTGAGAAAGATGGACACCCAACCAACAAATGCCCATCTGTACCTGAGTTATGTAACCTGATTCAACTCAATCAAACACAATCACTGTTCGTCACTTTAGCAAGTACTGTTGCTACCTCCCCTAACGTAAGTAGCAAAGGGTTGCGAACCAAATTCGCTTGCACCATATGTTCAGAATATGGCCATTATACACACGATTTCCTAGCACTACCTCAATTCCGACAGACATTAGTAGCAGTACACCAAATCTTCTAAAATGAACCCAGTCCAGCTACATCATCTCCACTTAACATCACTGACATCCATTATGTCATGACTTCAATCAACGAACGTAAGATATGCCCTTGCTCTCTATGTGAATCCTTAGATCATTTTACATATCAATGTCCTATGATCATTGAATACAGGCAACGCCAAATGACCCTGATTCAAACCCCTGCACCCCCTATAGAATCGAGGATTAACCTTACCCCATCACTAGAGATTCTTCACATTATTTCTCCTGAACCAGAAACACTCCCTATTCCTCCATGGTTCTTGGATGACTTATATGAATATTTACCCCCAAATCCCCCCAATTCTCCCATTCATTTCCCCATGGAAATTTTACGCCCAACTACCACTAATAATCCTTAGTATCTCGATATTTGGTTTATGTCAAGTGAACCATCACAATCTCATTGCGTCATTCCCCCTACTTCTTCATCACCAGAGGACAACCACACAGTGACAGTCACCAATATCACTCCTTTATATCTCTTGTATTCCTGACAATTCTACTGTGAAGAGGACATACTCGAGGAATTAACCACCCTCGACTACCCATGGGATGCGCTACACCAGAGAGCGCTCTTCTTTCCACAGGAAACCTTCACGCCTCCTAACCAACACCTCATATACACAGTCGAAACCAAGGATTTTATCCCATCAGGGCATATAGATGGGTTCAACAACCCCATCCCTACCCCTGATGCTTTTGAAGAAGGAAATATGGCCAACATCTCCCCCACCATCAAAGTCGATATTTCCATCAAAAATGGAGTCATCGAGGAAATCACCATTGGCGCCACATGCACTCCTCAAGAACTCACCACCTATAAAGCCCTCTTCCAAGAATACTAGGATATTTTTGCCTGGTCATACACAGAGATGCCTGGCCTTGATCCCTCTATTTTCAAACATCGTATAGACACCTAGCCTGATATCACACCGGTTTGCCAAAAACAATGACCGCTACAACCGTCCAAATCCATGGCTATCAAAGCTGAGATTGACAAATTACGCGTGGCTGGGTTCATCTACCCCATAGCCTATACCTCATGGGTTTCCAACCCTGTACCCATTAACAAAAAACAGGGCACTATATGTGTATGCACGGACTTTCGTGATCTTAATCACGCCTATCCCAAAGACAACTTTCCAACGCCTTTCATCAATCAAATTATCAACGAATGCACGAGCCACGAGGCTTTATCCTTCATGGATGGTTTCTCTGGCTATAACCAAATCCAAATCAACCAAGACGATCAATAGAAAACCACATTCACCACCCCTTGGGGTACTTTTGCATATCGTGTCATGCCTTTTGGCCTAAAAAACGTTGGCGCAACTTTCCAATGGGCTATGACATACATTTTTCACGATCTGGCTCATATCATCCTTGCATGCTTGGATGACCTCACATCTCGATCCAAAAAACACACCCAACATGTTGATGATTTATGGATCATCTTCCAATGGTGTTGTCAATACAATATCCGCTTGAACCCCCTCAAGTGTGTATTCTACGTCACTATTGGGTGCCTCCTCGGATTCATCGTTTCACAAAGCGGTATTACCATGGACCCCCTCAAAGTCTAGGCTATCATAGAAATTCCACCCCCCCAGAATTTACGCCAACTCCAGACCCTACAAGGAAAAGCTAACTTTTTAAGGCGATTTGTCCCAGACTATGCCACTCGAGCACACGATTTCCTTCGCTTACTACGCCACGACATCCCATTCCACTAGGATGAACATGCCCAAAAAGAATTCAATGATCTTAAAATGGCGCTCTCCAAGGCCCCTTTAATTAGTTCACCCAACTATAATCGCGACTATATCCTCTACATATTAGCATCAGGTTTCTTAGTAGTAGGAGTTCTCGTTCAAATCGGCGATGACGATAATGAGCATGTCATTTACTACATTAGTAAAAACCTCTCAGGGCCACCCTTGAAGTATAATCACGAAGAGAAACTAGCCCTTGCAGTCATCCTTGTAGTCCAAAAACTACGCCATTACATTCTGCTTCGCACAACCAAAGTCATAGTGGATTCCAACCCCATGCAATACTTGCTCAGTCATCGACAAATTAATGGAAAATTTACCCGATGGATCGTTATCCTTCAGCAGTACGATCTCGAATTTTCAACACCCAAGAGCAAGAAATCTCTCATCCTCGTCGAACTTGTCACAGCCTTCCCCTCTGATACGACCAGTGCCCCTGTCAATACCAACTTCCTCGATGAACACCTCTTTTACATCACTTCAGATGACCCTTGGTACGATGACCTCCTCGTCTACCTCTGAACCCAAAATTTTGGTAACCACCTCTCATGAGATGATCGTCGTCGTATTCGCCACTAGGCCCCCCACTATATCCTCATCGGAGACATATTATATCGGTGAGGGGTCGATGCCATACTCCATCGATGCTTGACTATTGACGAGGCCGATAGAGTCTTGAATGACTTCCATAGCGGCACGTGCAGGGGCCATCTCTTGAGGATGTCCACTACTCAGAAAATCATTCGCGCAGGTTACTTTTGGCCTACATTGTTTCATGATTGCATTCATGCTGTGAAGCGATGCAATAAATGTCAACTTTATGCCAACAAAGCATGAGCACCACCTTCTCTTCTCCACCCAGTCATTATTGCAGGCCCCTTTTGTAAATGGAGCATCGACTTCATGACTTGTAACCCACCATCCAGCAATGGACACAAATACATCGTTGTTGCAGTTGATTACTTTACAAAGTGGGCTGAATCCATGCCTACCTTCAACAACACCGCTGACACTGCAACACGTTTTTTCTTTAATCATGTTATATCCTGCTTTGGAGTACCACTCCAACTAGTCTCTGATCACGAGAAACATTTTGAGAATGAGATTTTCATCGAACTCTCATCCCGGTTAGGATTCTCCCACGAGTTTTCCTCACCATATTACCCTCAGTCCAATGGATGGGTCGAAGCAGTTAACAAGGTCCTCAAAACCATGTTATAGCGCATGGTTAATAAACATAAGACCAATTGGCATCATATGTTATTTTCTGCGCTATGGGCTTACCGTACGGCCATGAAAACGGCCACTGGTTTCACACCATTTCATTTAGTACAGGGGGTCGAGGCCACTCTTCCTATCGAGTGAAAAATTCCCACCTTACGCACCACAATTGAGCTATTACCCGACACTGCTCCAATGGAGCAGCGTTTGCTGAACTTAGAGTCCTTGGATGAAGATCGTCGATCTTCATTATAGAACAATGAGGCAGCCAAAAAATGGTCAAAGGCCACCTTTGATCGCCATGTCAACCTTCGCTCATTTCACGAAGGTGACCTCATCCTTGATTACAATATCTCTCACGATACCCTCAGTCATGGAAAATTCGAGTCACTATGGCATGGCCCCTACATTATCCAACATTGCCTCACCAAAGGCGCCTACATCCTGGCTTCTCCTGAGGGTCTCTCGCTCAAAGAACCTGTCAACGGGTTATACTTAAAGAAATTTTATGCCTAAGCATAGCCATTCTACATTAGGTTATTTCTTTTATAGTATTTTTAATATTTTTTCCATACCCCGTCCAGGTACGCATGCTCATGTTCAAAATTATCAAATAAAAGCTTGTATGTTCAATTCTCTTCAGATATTGTTCATGTCGGGTATTTTTTTTTCATGTCTACAGGTACTTGGGAATCATACACCAGCGCAACCCCTTCAGGTACATAATCAACACTGGCATGTAATCATTCCCTCTGAATCTCAATTTCATCTCCAGTCACGCCCTCTGAAATTTTCCTTTAGGGTCCCCATCTTCGGCTCTGTGGCACCACCACCTCCATTCCATTTTGGGTACTGTCACCTGGTACCACTCTCCCCCACATGATTTTTCCCATTCATAGATCCCTTGGCACTTTGACACTCATTTTGTTTTCAACCCTTTAGGAATGGGAGTCCCAATAGTCTTACATCATGTCGTGAATCAGCCACATACTCCTTCTCCTCATTTTGCTAGCCTTCCCAACAGACTCCCAGGGTGCTTCCTCATAGATTATTTTGACTGCACTCCCACAACATCATTTACCTATCATCAATCTGCCCATCTTCAAATTACCCTCCATACATTGCCCTACTACAGAAACTAGCCTATGGGGCCCCCACCCTCCACTTGTTTTTTTTTTCCTCCAACTTGCATCATCCCTAGTCCAAGCCATCCTACACTGGGGCACCCGTTTCTTTATCTTCATTATTATCCCCATGGAGTTTTTAATTCTTTTTGTAATTAAGTTGTTATTTCCAGCATGTTACATAGTTTTTTTTCGTCACCTTTGGCCACCTTTCTGGAAAGCACAACCCATGTCGCCCTTGTTTGGGGCACTCCTTATCATCTACTCCTATTTTGACATCGTCCATAAACTCTAAGTATCCCACAGACCACCTACCTTTGCTCTCTGAGTTTGTTCACTTTGTCCTACCTCTAGCACAACTTATCCCACGTCTTGCTGTCCCCCTGACACTCGACCTAGTTGAATGGTTGTGTCCACTTATATTTTGCATATATCCCCAAGCAAGGGCAGTCTTGAGTCCCCACACATATTGACTTCATCCATGTACCTCCTTAGTTCTTAACCTCACCTAGTAGATTTAACGAAGCCCTTTTCTTATTGGAGTCGCGTCTCCCTTTTTGTCGACATCAGCACAGTTTCCAGAAGGGTGACAGTATCTTGACTCTCATTACCTTTCCAATGAAAAGTCTCGAACAACACAGGGAGACCCATAATTACTCCTTGCTGTCATTGACCCCCATAACATTTGACTTCAACACTTTCTCATGTTACGGTGGGTCTTACTTTGTGACTATTGCAGTTGTTTCTTATATTTTCCGAAGACCTCTGAACTTGGTTGGGCTATCAATGCCTACCGAATCCATGATACTTCTTATAGGTGTCATTTCCTACCGTTCAAAGTATGTTCCTCATCAGAATTTCCCTCTTCCTTTATCACAACCACCCCCGAGGGCGCTACAGTTGTCTACATCAACATACAGTTTCAGTTACTATACAACACCCTTATTTTTGAGTTACTTGACATGAACATGGGGCATGCCCGCCTCATTTGTACACAATTTATTTTACATACCTTACAGAAGGTTGGGTCCTACAAGTTCCCTTCTCCCTCCAATGGGTCACTCTTGATACTCTCACTATCGCTCTTTCTTACAACGACACTCTCAGTAGAAGAAACATTGATGAATTTCAACTATACGTATGCTCCTAACCTCATCCATTAGGGTGCATCTGTTGTCACTGAAATTTCGTCTGCAAATGGTTACAGGAATCCAGCATCTTCAAACAGCTATGAGTTCACCCATGGACCAAAATTACCAAGAAGGCATTCCCAAAAGGTCCAAAACTACACAAACAGTTATAAAATCAAGGTGCGCTATGACTACATAGGGCGTGCGTGCACATGCACCATCCAGAAACGCAAGAAAAGTGCACATGCGCACGATGCGTGATTGTGGTTGCTAAAAGTTGTGCACACCTAAGAATGACACATTTATGAGATTGGTCGGCCTCCCACCCACTTCTGGTTCAGCTTCCAAGTTGATTTGACATCCAAATCTTGGCTGGATCCAACTGGGTGGCTAGTCAAAGACCTAAAAATGCCCTAAACGACCCCTTTTCACACTAAAAGTTGGTTGCACAATACCTCAAAGTGGTGCTATAAAACAAGGCCATGGGTGCACTACATTTTCAAGGAATTCATTTGCAAGGATATGCTGCTGCTATTCTCTTGGGGAATCCTCTTTTCTCATCAAGAGAATACTAGCATCAATCCATTTGGGCAATCTACCTCACCTCTTGAGTGGATTAGCTTGGGATTCTTTCACCATTTCTTTCAAGTTTCAAAGTTGTAAGAAGAGCTCAATTGTGGGGGTCCAAGATCCCTCCCTTGGAGGAAGAAGGGACCCAAAGTCCTCTTTCTTCTCGGTGTTTTCTTTTCACTAATACAATCCTTTCCATTGGTGACATGAGTCTTATTGGTTTCTTTTTCTTATGTCCTTATGATCAATAGTTTAGTTGTTCTTTCCTTTCTTAGTTTAACTCTTAGCTTAATCTTTTATGTTTCTTTTTCTAACCCTTTCCTTCACTGCTATCTTGCTTAGCTAACCCAACTAAGCTTGTAAGAACCTATGTTTTGCTCATTTAGGTGAAAAAAGAGGCACAACACTAAGTATACATACTTTTGCGAGAGAACTACTCGTTTCTGTGCAGCACAATACATATCATTGGGAATCACTTCGGACTCCAAAACCAGAAGTGAAAATGCAAGCATGTTTGCAGGGTATTACAATGACCTTCAAGAGAGCATTGCCAACACTTGGAGGATTAATCCATAGGTGTTCACACAATATCAGGACATCACCAACTTCAAAGTGACCAACAATACAGTATGGATCCAAGCATGAAGGGATCCTAAGAAGGAATGGCTACAACTGCTATACTATGTCAAGGAAGAGGATGTAGAGATGACCATCAAGGATTGGAAATATGAATGGAGAGTTCCAGTTCTGATTCAAGAGATGCCCATGGATAAGGAGGATGATGCAGAGCAAGAAAAAACACCTACCAGAGATAAATCTATGCCCAATAATCCAAATCCAAGTGAGAAGCCGACACAACAAAAAAAAGGGGGTGTGCTAAAGAAAGGTACCCAGGCGGAGAAAAAGGACACTACCCAAGCACCGTAGGAACACAAAAAAGAGGTTGAGACAACACAAGGGACCACTTCGAGTGATACTCAACATGAACAAGGCTAGACCAAGAGGCCAATCATACACACTAGGGTTGCATGCAAGAAGACCAAGGCGCACAAAACACCACCGAAATATACAATCACCGAGGACGATGCAGACCTCATGTTCGAAAGAGTCCACAACCAAGCAGTCGAGGAGTTTGAAGACACCCAACACCAAAGGGACATAATTCAGAACATGCTTCCCAACATGAGGCCAATCCTAGAGCAGATTTGAGAAGCACAGAGGACAGATAGAGGAACAGAGTCATCCCCCACAACATCAGAAGTAGGAGCCAAGGCTGGGCCAAGCAAACAAGATATGATCTAGACGATAGCACATGCGAGCTGGAATTTCCACGTTACACCCAAAATCTTGCACATGGATGAGATTGTAGGCCAGACACCCTTGAAAGATCTGGCATAGATACAGTTGATAATGGGGAGGATACCAACTAAGGCACTATAAAAACTAAAATTTAGTGTCGTGCAGGAGGTGTAGTCGCGCGCACGAAAAAATGGAACAGAGTTGCAGCAGACAAAGGGAAATAGAGAGGAGTTGGAGTTGGTGCTCGAGAAATTCAAGATTGAGACCAAAGATGAGAAATATCGCACAGATAGGCTCAAGAAGGGATTAGTTGTAGCCTATGAAAGAATTCCAAAGAGTGTGCAAATAACAGAACTCACGGTAATGAAACAAATTGATCAGATTGTGCAAACAATCGATCAATATAAGCAGGAGATCGAGAACCTCTGGGAAATGGAGGAAATGGAATGACAAGTCAGCGTAGATGTCGAATTTTTTGATAGAGCAACGGAACTATGGAAAAAGATGGAGGAGGATCAACAGGTCCAGCAGTGGGACCAGGAAGAGGAAAAGATAAGCGTAGCTATCCAGGACCTCAAGCAAAGGCAGAAGACGATGAAGATCATGGAGAACCTCAAAGGAGTACAAGACATGAAGAAACTGCAAGAAGAGCTTATAGTTGCACATACATATAAGAAGCCATTGCGCAGGCAGAAGAGGCAAAGAAGAACATGGCACAAATTCAAGCATAGTGTGTAGAAATTATTAGCAAGGAGATTACAACACAAGTATTGGATGCGCTCAGAGAAAAGACTGTGCAGGCTCAAACAAAAGAAAGGGAACTCACAGATAAGTTCCATACTCTCGCAGGAGATATTGAAGAAGCACACAAAGCTTAGGTGGCTCGGGACAAGCCACATGTTAGTTTTGGGGGCTTGTTGGATGCAGACCTAGTCAAGGGAAAATGCTATTTTTGGTAATAGAAGCATGAAAGGAAGAAATGACAGCTAGAAGGAAAAGAAGCACGTGCGAGCGAAGCATGCGAGAAATGCACGGAAGGAATACCTAACGACGCTAGGGTTAGGGTTTTTTCAATGTATTGTAATGACTGATGATCCAAGGATATAAATAAGTAGTACATAGAGGATCGAGAGGAAAACAAAGGTGAGAGAGAGAGTAAGAGAAAGGATGGATGACAGAGATTTGTAAGAAATGTACTATTCAGTAATCTGATGAGCTAGATAAGCAGTGAACAACTCGATCCCGAGGGTTAGATCGTAGGCTGAGGAGCCTGGTGCAATCTAATCAGCCTCACAGGGATCGAGGAGCCTGCTGAGAGTGTAAGATCCAAGATTGTAAGAATGCGCAGCGTGAAATATTACTGAACCATAATAAAGAGCTTGAGATTCTGATCTTTGTGGACGTAGCCCAAAGGGGGGTGAACCACAGTAACACCTGTGTTATGTGATTAAATGTATGTGTCTCTATTATTTTTAAGTGTTGAATGTTAGATGAATGAATAAAACGACTAGTTAGATCTGAGATTCTGCATGCATGAATACAATGATTGCTCTAATGTTAAACTGAATAAATAAATATTAAAGAGTACAACTACAGATATCCACTCAATCCCAAGTTGCAAACACTTGAGTATTGCATCCACCCATAGAGCTATCTTGGGTGAGACTGCACAATACACTCTGTGTGTTGAGTTGCCTTCTGGTTTACCAGAGGGGCCGATAGTTTTATAGGGATTTTGTTGGGAGCTCGTTAAATATGAACTTGGGTCAATCTATGACAGTAGGATAACTAATAAGGTAGAAGAGTGAAAGCCAACACCAGCAAGAGTGAATACTGGATAAAATAAATGAATGAGGAACTTGATCAAATTGAGAAAAATCATACATGGGACCTTGTCCCTAGACCAAAAGACAAAAATGCCATAGGAAACAAGTGGATATTCAAAAAAAAACTCAATGAAAGTGGATAGATGATAAATAAAAAAGCTAGACTAGTATGCAAAGGATATTCCCAATTGGAAGGTATTGAATTTGAAGATAATTTTTCCCCAGTAGCAAGACTAGAGGCCATCAGAATGTTCTTGGCATTTGCATGCTTCAGAAACTTCAAAATTTATCAAATGGATGTCAATTCAGCATTCCTAAATGGAATATTATAAGAAGAAGTATATATTAAGCAACCAGCAGGATTCGTATTAACAAAAAACCATGACTAAGTGTGCAAACTAAAGAAGGATCTATATGGTCTTAAACAAGCCCCTAGATCATGGTTCTCAATACTTGATCAATATCTAAAAAAACAAGGATATAAGAGAGGGACTATTGACAACAACTTATATATCAAAATTGAGAATCAAGATATGATTGTTGTGGTGGTATATGTAGATGATATAATATTTGCAATAAATCTTACTATACTAAGAAAAAAGTTTGCTACATAAATGCAAAAAGAGTTTGAAATGTCTATTCTAGGAGAACTAACTTTCTTCCTAGGTTTACAAGTCACTCAAATAGATAAAGCAATATTCATTTACCAAACTAAATATATCAAATAAATTCTAAAGAAATTCCAAATGGAAGACAGTAAACCCATATGCACTCCCATGGTCATAGGATGAAAACTAAGCCTAGATGATGATTCACCAAAAGTAGACCAAACCATGTACATATCTATTTTTGGTAGCATTTTATATGCAACAACAACAAGACCAGATATCTTATAGGTTGTAGGAGTAGTAGGTAGATTTCAATATGCACCTAAAGAAATTCACATGAAGGCAGTAAAAATAATATTCTAATATCTTAAAGGGACCCTGGAGTTTGGTTTATGGTTTCCAAAAATAGAATATTTTACATTGATTGCTTATACTGATGCAGATTAGGCTAGTAGTGTAGATGACAAGAAAAGTACTAGTGGAGAGGCATTTTATTTGGGAAAATGTCTAGTATCATGGTTAAGTAAGAAACACACCTCCATATAACTATCCATTATAGAATCAGAATACATTGTTGTTGCATCCTACTGCACTCAAGTGATCTGGATGAAACAAATCCTAGAGGACCTACAAGTTAGATATGATCATCCAATTACTATCAACTGTGATAATACCAGTGCCATAAAGATCTCCAAGAATCCTGTCATGCATTCTAAAACCAAACATATCCAAATTAAATACTATTTTCTGAGGGATAAGGTTTATCAAAAGGTAGTAAAAGTGGAATATGTTGATACTAAAGAGTAAATTGCAGACATATTCACAAAACCTCTACCAAGAAGTACCTTTGAAAATCTTCGACAAAAATTGGGAGTAATTTGCATACCTCATGAAAAACTACAAAATCAGAAGGAGGAGCGCATGGATAGGGGTAACAAAAAATGTCCCTTCTTTCATTGTTGTCAAAGGGGGAGGATCAACAGTAAAATCCAGTTACCAAGTTAAGATAAATGGTTCTTACTGTGTTGCCATCAATGTGAAAGGGGAAGAATGTTGGATAGTGTTGTCATTGATGTAAAAAAGGGGATGAACCTGATTGATCGAATAGAAGATCAAAATATATTGCAACACAAAACATACACAGAACGTAGAGAGTTGAACTCCACAGTTGGGTCAATCGACCATCGGGATGTCGGGAACTTGTGAAAAAAACATGTAGAACATAGATAAGTGGAACTCCACAGTCAGGTCAATCGACCATCTGGATGTTGGGAACTTATGAAAAACACACAGAACGTAGAGCAGTGGAACTCCAGAGTGGGGCCAATTGACCAACGGGATTTTAGGAACTTGTGAAAAGTTATTAAGTTTAAACACTTCCTCGGACTCCTACTTAGACTTACAATGCCTCCAACTTTGACTTAGATAGACTTTGACTTACAGTGCCTCCGACTCCAAATACAACTTGGATAACTTCGGCTTGCATGGAATTCGAATTTGACTTGGATATACTTTGAATTACAGTGCCTTTGACTTCAAATCTAACTCGGATAACTTCGAATTGCATTGCCTTTGACTTCGATTTGGATAAACTTCGATGTATAGTTCCTCCGACTCCAGCCCCGATAAACTTCGACTTGCATTTCCTTTGAATTCAACTTGGATAAAATTCAAACTTATAGTGCCTCTGAGACCATCCCCGATGAACTTCGACTTGCATTTTGACTGACTCATTTCTCCATTTCAAATTCCAGGTGGTCAACTCTATATTACTTTCCGACTCGACTTTGTGGCTTGAGTGGTCGAGAATTTCCCGACGTATAAACATTCAGAGTATAGGTTCTTGCACCATATTTGTCTAAACCACAAGTCACAACACTCTGGTCATATGGAAATCATCCATTTCAGGTACAGGAAAGTGCACCCAAAAACTGAGTTCAAAATCTAATCTATTGAAGGACTGGGATTACAGTAAACATGAGATTAAAATAAGAAGAGTCAAATCATGTATAATAAACTGATAAAGGATAAAAAATATGATCAAGATAACTATGAAGTAAAGGAAAATGAAGTTAAAAATTTAATTAAAGAGCCTTTTCATAAAGAGATAAACAAAGGAGAAAACGTGTTCCTAATTAAAAATGACAACATTATTGTTATTTTGTTAATAAAATGAAAAGGTGTGATGGTTCATTATTAAAAGACACAATGGTTCAATTTCATACCTTTTGGAATACTATATAAAAAGAAATGTATGGTGAAAGAAAGATGTCTCTATGGTCTACATCATAAGATTAGAAGCAAGTACAAAGTCCAAGGAAGAAATACGAAGATACTTATGAAGTGTGGGTTGAAGGGAGAAGCAAGGAAGGATTAAGTATCCTTTGTTGATTAAAGTGTAAAAATAGGGACTTGTTGCTTCCTAGGGTTGTGTTGACGGGCAAATTTGACATGCCATCAACTGGAAGAACAAATCTGGTCCGAGGTTGTCTAAATAACCCAAGTCGTTTGGTGTAACCTATTCTGATGGGTTTAATGGCTTCGTTAGCCAACTAGGGTCCTAAAGATAGAAAAATAAAACAAACTAACTAAAGAAAAGATTATAACAATCGACACAATAATTAAAAATATTTATCTAAGAATGTGAATATACAAATGATTATGAATAGTTTATATACAATTTACAAGGTTTGCATGAAATCTTGTGAAAATAATTGTTTGATAAAGTTTCTAAATCAAATATGAACAACACTTTCTTTTTTATAAAGATATTAAACAAATAAATATTAAATGAATATGATTGAAACAGTGACACAAAAATAGTCAAAGCTAATTAATATAATCATCATTTCATTCATAAACAACTTAACTAAATAACACACAGAATAATCTGTAGTTGATCAACGAAACTAGTATTATGTTTCTTTGTTGTATGAGCTCATGCCTGTACTGTTGTTAAGGGAAACCTATAACAAAACAATACTAGCACTTCCAGAATACATTCAAAGAAGTATTTGATATTGGAGTTAATTAATAACAACAGGAAAACAACTAATTAAAAATCATGTGATCTTAAGATAATCAATATTTAAGAACGAAAGAAAACTCAATTCTAAGTATTGATATTATCCATCATTTAACATTATAAATAAATTCCATAATAATCAAATGATCGATTGATCACACATAAAAAAATGGAATAAAAAATTATGGGCAACATATAACATTTAACAGTATGAAAACACCATATGATAACAAGCTAAAGCTAAAATCAACCATAATAACATTCTCATAATACAATAGTAATGAAAGAATAAAATGGAATAAGAATCACATAAAAATGAATTGCTTTCTCATATCCTTTCTCAAAATCTCATGTCCATATTGTAGTCCTGGAAGAATTTTTAAGATAATAAACTCTAAAGATTGGAAAAATTAATACATAAATGATAATAATTAACTATGTATTGATAAAATAGACTAAAGCTAATTTAAATCAACGCGTAATCAATTACTCAAAGAATATGAATATATTATAATGAAAATAAAACCATTTTACTCACAGGAAAAAAGCCATTAAGCAACCTGAAATTCCATATTTTTCTTTGAAAATACTTGTCCATTCTCCCAAAGATTTCAACCATCCATTACTCCATTTGAAAAGAAATAAAAAGTTTAAAAAAGAAATAATATACAAAAGAGAAAGGATTAAAATCCTCCTCTCCAATTCTTGGATCCCCTTTGACTCTGATATTTCTCATATATTTATAAAATGAATGAACAGTCTGGGCGTCATTATTAATTTCCGCCACCTGAAATTTTCCTCTAAAAGAGACCCAAATATCTCTCAAATCGTGAATTTTTTTAGGAAAATCTCTGCATGGAAGGTAAATGGTTCTATTTTGGTTCTGGGTTTTCAACCGTTTCTTCAAATTCCTCACGGTTTGGCTGCAATCAGTTCTGCGAAATCGCCTATCTGATCTTGATGCCTTTCCAAATTTTATCTGTTGTTGCTCATACAATTATTTGTAGCAATCCAAAATTATTTTTGGATCAATCATCTTGAACGTATTTGGATAATAAAATAAATCCATGATCAGATCCGTATCAAATATTTGATAATAGAAACC
>SNQJ01S0035527.1:0-16905 GCA_010110895.2 Picea sitchensis | reverse complement strand
CTGACGTATGTGGGTCGATGAGTGTGGAGTCAGTGAGTGGCTCTAGATACTTTGTCTTGTTTATTGATGACTACTCCAGTAAGACTTGGATTTACTTTCTAAAGACCAAGGATGAGGTCTTTGGGAGGTTTCAGAAGTTTAGAGCTTTGGTGGAAAACCATAGTGGGAGGAAGATTTAGTTCTTAAGATCGGATAATGGGGGAGAGTACACTTCCAAGGAGTTGGAGGATTATTGCACAACAATAGGGATTAAGAAGGAACTCACAGTTCCTTACAATCCTCAATAGAATGGAGTGCCCGAGAGAAAGAACAGGACTGTGGTTGGAGCAGCATGAGCTATGATTCATGATAGAGACTGCCATTGTTCTTATGGGCAGAGGCGAGCAGTGCTATAGTATATTTGCAGAATAGGAGTCCCCACATAGTTTTGGGAAAGCGGACACCCGAGGAGACATTTTCAGGTACTAGGCCAGATGTGAGTCATATTTGCATTTGGGGCAGTGCATGTTACTGTCATGTCCCTTCAGAGAAGAGGACAAAGCTGGACCCTACAACGGTGAAGGGGTTACTTGTTGGTTACAGTGAGGCTTCCAAAGCCTACATGATCTATGTGCCTGCACGCAGGAAGGTTATTGTGTGTAGAGATGTGCAGTTCGAGGAGGAACGTGCATCAAGGAGATCGAAGGATTTGCCAACAAGTGTAGAGAACCAACAGAGACAAAGCACAAGAGTTTAGGAGCAGGAGGCACAAAGTAAGAAGACAGAATCACAGGAGCAGACACAAGATAGAGGTGTTCAGAGGGAGACTGTTAGACATGATCATCAGGAGCGAGTTGATGATGAGGAGGAGCAACATGATGTAGTTCCCCTAGAGCAGATTACTAAGCCACGACCTAAGTGGTACAAGTCCAAAGTCAGTGATTCTAGGTTGGTAGGGCTTCCAGAGAGGGACTTCAGACGAAGCAAACCACCAGAGAGACTTGGATATATGGCATTGATGACTCAGCTCATTGATGCTGAGCTTTCTAGTTATGAGGATGCTGCACGACATAAAATGTGGCATGAGGCCATGATGGAGGAATATGCCTCCATTATGAAAAATGATGTATGGGAGGTAGTTCCGAGGCCAGAGGATAAAAAGGTGGTTGGATCCAAGTGGATCTACAAAGTTAAGCATGCAACAGATGGAAGTGTGGACAAGTACAAGACCCGCTTCGTGGCCAAGGGGTTTTCACAGCGAGAGGAAGTTGATTATGAGGAGACTTTCGCTCCTGTGGCCATGTATTCTTCAATTCGAGCAGTCATTTCATTGGTAGTAGAGAAGGGGTGGAGCATTCATCAGATGGACGTGAAGACCACCTTCCTCAATGGAGTTGTTGAGGAGGTATATGTTGAGCATCATGAGGGAGTTGTGCAGACTGAGGAGAGCCTTGTATGGGCTTAAGCAGGCACCTTGAGCTTGGTACTCGAGGATTGACATCTACTTGAGAGAGACGGGCTTTAAGTGGAGCGAGGCAGATTCAAACTTGTACTTTCTTGCAGGAGAGAAGCCTCTTATACTGGTGCTTTATGTAGATGACCTATTTCTCACTAGAGATGAGCAACTGATAGCAGATTGCAAGGTCAACCTTGCAGCAAAATTTGAAATGAAAGACCTTGGGTTGATGCACTATTTTCTATGGTTGGAGGTTTGGCAGATGGATGGGCGTTTCTTCCTAGGATAGGGGAAGTATGCATTAGAGATTTTGCGCAGGTTCAGGATGATGGACTGTAGGCCCATGTCCACACCTCTGGTTACAAACTGGAGGAAGATTGATGCATCAGATTCGAAGACAATAGACCCCACTGTCTATCGTCAATTGATTGGATTGCTCATCTATTTGGTTAATACTCGACCAAATAACAGCTTTGCAGTAAACTCTTTGAGTCAGTTCATGGTGGACCCTCGAAGAGTACCTTGGATTGCTGCGAAGCATGTGCTTCGCTATCTCAGAGGGACAATGGAGTACGAGCTATTATATGAGCGCAGTGGTGGAGTGACATTAGCAGGTTTTACAGATGCTGATTGGGCAGGATGTGCATAGGATAGGAAGAGTACTTCAGGTTGTTGCTTTAGCATTGGATCAGGCATCATTTCCTGGTTCAGCAGGAAGCAGAGATCAGTGGCATTGAGCTCTGCTAAGGCAGAGTACATGGCAGTGTGTGAGGCACTGTGGTTAAGGAAGTTACTTTTGGGCTTTTTCAAGCAGGAGCTAGAAGCTATTGTGATTCACTGTGACAATCAAAGTTGCATCAAAGTCTCTGAGAATCCAATGTTTCATGATCGTAGCAAGCACATCGATATCAGGTATCACTTCATCCGGGATTGTGTACAGAGAGGAGCTATGGTGCTTGATTACATACAGACTGATGAGTAGATGGCAAACATCTTTACCAAGGCACTGAGCAGACAAAAGTTCGAGAAGTTCAGAGATCAGATGGGGTTGAGAAAGAATCCTTTCGTCGCTAAGAGGGAGTGTTGAGAATGTAGCAAGGAAGGTCTTTCATCATTATCACAACGTCCTAGGATGATGGAGGACAATGAAACTTAGGGTGAGTTGATTAATTAAATGATTTCCTAAGTCTAACTTAGGAAAAGAACTATTGATGTGTTATAATCTTTAGTTGACTTTATTGAGTGCCTTTTCTAAGGTTAAAGTGAAAAATAATTTAAGTTGTAGTCTTTTAATCTTGACCATTGATCTCATCTTGATGGAGAGAGCAGATCTCAGCTCTCCATCACTTTGGAGATTAGGGTTTCACTCAGTCAACAAAGTATATGAGCAGATCGACTTGGCTAAGGGGGCGCACTTGAGAAAGAGGATTCGATTTCAGAGAGAGATTGAATTGCAGGTTTTCTGGGAGAGTTTTGTAGGAGAACAGAGGAGACATTGACTGGTGGATCGACTCATTTCTTCACCAAATCACAGAGGTATACTTCAGATCTGACACGGCCGTGAAGAGTGACGCAGGAGGGCCGTACGATTACGCAGAGGCTCACCTTTCTTGCTTCTGTTTCGTTCTGGGAGGTTTTGGAGGATTCTAGGAGGGCTGTACAATTTTGTTGAGAAGGGTTTTGCTGAGTTTGTTCAGCTAATGACTGAGGCCGATTTATCCTTGTAAGAGATCTCTATATTTTCTTGCATATAAATAAAAATCCACAGGTCTGCTGCACTGGGTTTCCCATCTTGGGTTTTTCCAGGGACTATTGTCCAAAATAAGTGTGTTCATTTTGATGTGATTGCTGTCTTCTTTACTTTCAGTTCCTGGTAATCTATTTCTGCTGTGTATTTAATTTACTGTGAAGAAAAACCCTGAATAATCAGTTAAAAGGTAATTTGATTGGTTTAAAGTGTACTGGGTTTAGAAATTTCACAAGATGGTCTAGTATTATCTATTACATTGACTGACATAATGGTCCTCTATTCCCATGCCATGCCACTACATCCTTATTCAGGAACTTCTCTGTTTATCCATTAGTAACCTTGTTTGTTACTTTTAACTGCATAATTCAGCAATCACATTACCAATCAATGATAATAATATATCAATAGCAGCATTTCAACCTATTGTTTCCTCATCCTCATCGTCTGATGCCAATAATTCCTTTCATTGAACTTTCACTATAATTCTTCTTAACTCCAACTCTATCTTATGGAATTGCATGGTCAGTAAATCTCTTGCTGGGTACAGATGGATTATGAAAGCTCTGGCTGGGCACATGCATTTGGTTGGCTTACTTGATTTTAACCAGGCATGAAAATAATCCTCAGCAGATTATGTAAAGAATCGGAAAATAGCTGCTACACCAAAAGTAGGTGCAATGTGGTCTATCTAATGGATCGAGAGCAGGAGCAGCAATTGTGTGGTTGCAAGCAATTGTATGTTGTGAATTGAGTTCAAATCGGTATAGCATAAAGCCTACCCATTGTTTAGAAGCACCATGGAGCAACCAGAATTATTGTCCTCTTTATCATCTGTATAATTGAATCTGAGTTGGGTTTTTGAGTTGGTAAGGTTTAGATGTTTAAATATGTTTTGCGCACTTTATAGGTGCCCATTCTATAGTATAATTTGGAGGATGTGCACCATTCACTAAGGGCCCTCTATTTTGCCACAGCATTCCAGATGATCTAGACAATCTTCCAAATCACAAAGGTAAACTTGTCCAAGTATCTGCTGAGAGCACCTCTATTAGAATCCTGTGAATACTGAACAGTGAAAGGTAAAGCTCTATTTGTATAAGCTTGTTGTGCCTTTAGAGAATGGTTCCTTCCAGATGTTTAATTATTATGAGCTAATGAGATGATTGACTGAATCTATAAATAAATATTTTACAAATTCCAAGGTTAAAATCCTTGCTTCAAATATGATATCTGATAATTTTTCTGCTATCTGGATTATATTATGCAGTCAGTTGGCATCCTTGGCAAATAAGGTCCATTACTGCTAATCTCCTTAAATAATGGCAATTTAAACAAGCTCAAGCAATTAGGTTTGGCCTACTTTGTTGAGCCAAGTTCATGGTAAGCATAGCAGTAGACAATTTTGGAGGGGCAATCTACCTAATTCATAATGAATGAGACAATTAGTGACATGCTCTATACTACGAGAATCATAGAAAGCCAATGAACTTTAAGAGGAAGTATTGCATGAGGCTTCCTAATACTCTGACTGCTGAGCATTCACCACCCTATCAAGAAGTGGGACATGATGTCACAGTTATGGTGTGTGACCTCTTGGCCTGACTTAATGGCAATGATGGCTTCTGTTTGAACAACGGCTCCTTTCTGGGGTCTGCTGGCTCACAAGGGGCAAACATGCACATGGGTGATTTGACTTCCTCATGTGAGGGAAATAACACCACCTTGTGTTCACCTGCCCTATAAACCCTTTGACAACTGTTACCCCTCATATTCACATGAGTGATAATTACATATTTCAGGGGTAACTTACAGGGATGCTGAAGGACTACAGTACTCACCTATTATTTTTTTGCTTGAGGATAGTCCTTCTTGGATGGTGAGCATAGTGATTCTCCTTGAAGTTTATGTGGTTGATTGTTTGGGTTGCCTTGGTTGGTGTTGTTGTGATCACTTGATGATGATACTCCTGCTGCTATGCTATGGCTTTGGATATCTGCATGTCATTGATCAGCTTGATGTTGGTACTTTGCTGTGATGGTGCTTACTCTTTGCGTAGTCGCACTGTTCCCCTTGTATGATTGTATGTTGTGTTGGAGATGGCTCTTGAAGAGAGCATTCTAGCTTTTCTCATGTCTGTTGCACTTTCATGATGATATTTAGCAAGTTAGACAATCTTTTTGATAGAGCACCCTCCTCTTTGTCACCTTTTGGAGCACCCTGGGGGGATAGCTAAATTTGGTGATGACATGCTATCTCTCTTTTGAAGGAGCACTCTTGCCTTTCCTGTGTCTATTTTACTTTATTGATGATACTTGACAAAATGGACAAGCTATTTTATAGAGCACTTACCTCATTGGCATACTTTGGAACACCCTGGGGGGTTTGATGATGGTAGGGAGATGAGAGTTTCTGATTGGGTGCCTTAGCTCCTGTTGTGTCTATTGTACTCCTAAAGTGATATTTGACATGATAGACAACACGCCTTGGTGAGCGTTCCCTCCTTGGCACATTTTCAGCAATTAAAATTTAAGAGTTTCAAGGCAACATTTTGGCATGGTTGATGGATCACATATCTTGGACAGAGCGCCCTTGGTTTTCTTGTGTCTATTTGGTTCTTGTGGTCATACTTGATAGGATATATGCCTCACTTTGCTGAGCACTCCCCTCTACCATGGATTTTTAAGCACTTGGCTTTGCATACAAGGGGTTTTCAATGTGGTCATGGTGGTAGATGATATCGCACTTCTTGGTGAGGGCGCCCTAGAGCTTCAAGTGCCTATCATGGTCTTATGATGATGTTTGATAGGATAGACACTTGTTTTGGTTGAGCACCTTGCTTCATGATGGATTTCGAACACCTTGGCACAATATTCAGTTGTTTTCAACATATTGTTGGAGGATGTATGACGTGGCACACTTGGTGAGAGTGCCTTGGACTTTATGATGTCTATTGAGGTCTTTAGGTCACATTCTATGAGATAGACGCTTCATTTTCAAGAGCACCCCACTTCCTCATGGTTCTTCATGCATATATGGCATAGATGGAGGGGCCAACCCACTCCTTGTTGCACACTTGACGACTCTAGCACTTGAGCGCTTGGCTTCCTTATTCTATTTTTAAGTCGAGGATGCTCTTTTTGATGACTAGACACCTCACTTCATTGGAGCATTCCATTGCTTGTACACACACAGAGGCATTTCTCATGGATTGAGGCATTCTTTCATTGGATAGTGGATATGGCACATTTGTGAAGGTTGATGAGGCCCTTTTGATGACTTGGCACTTAATCTATGGTGTCTATTTGATGATTGTCAACCTCCTATCTTGAGATCCATTACACCTACCCTGGTCTATGGATGACTTGGAGACACACAAGCCAACTTGGAGGATTCTTGTTGCATATTCATTAGAGTTGGTCATCTATTTTGGAGTTTGAGCCTTTATGGTCCATTTCACTTGAGCGCTCCACTATTTCAGCCATCTATTATCTTGATGAGGACTTGAGGACTCCATGCACATGTTTCCATGCCATTTTGTTGGAGATGTCCACTTGATGAGTTGGATGACACACTTATTCATGCATTTGGATGAGGTCGCCTAACACACTTCTCCATGAGGGCATCCACTTTAGTCTTGTGTCTATCTGGTCCTCCACCACTACACCTAGCTTGGGATCATCCACACGTGCCACTTGGACATCTATTGACTTATTCTACTTCTCATCTTGTGGAGTGACCTTGTCTACTAGCCACACATGTGGATGAGGTTGGTTGCTTGCACATTCATTCATGGCTTGATTGGAGGAGATCACATGTACACATACCATGATCATTTATTGAGGTTTTTCCACTTCATACATGCCTATCTCACATGCGGGACACTTCTAGAAGGGTGCACTTGCTATTCTTGGAGCTTAGACTTGGTCTATTTCTCAAACCAAGGAAGTGCCCTCATCTCTTGGCTTTACCTTTAGAAAGTTTTTGTAACTATCTCCTATATTATTCCTTGTTGACTTAGCTCTTGGAGTTAGTTAGATAAGAGCTTCATTGAGAATTGTTTCCTAGAATATTTTATTGTAACCTCCTAGAGGAAAATGTGGATTTCAACAAACTCTTGTCTAGTTTGAGTAAGAAGTTTGTTGAGGAAGTTAGAGATGATTATTTAATTATTTTTCCGTGGAGAACTAATGGATTTAGGAAAATAATTCATTGTTTATTGTATGAGGAGTTAGAGCTAAAACCTATACAAAGGTTTTCTCTCTCCATTTGCAACTTGGGAGTTGATTAATGGAAGAACTTGTGAGCAAGCTAGCTCCAAGCATTGGAATGAAGGTATCTTACTTCGTTTAGTTATGGTTGATTCATGAACAATTTATTATGTGTGGCAAATATTCTATGGTGCACCATTATTTGATCTTTGTTTGCAGGTTTTAGATTGTCCAAGCTAAATCTAGGAGCACCTTGTTTCAGAGAGGATTTAAAGCCATTAACATCCTTGTGAGTAAAAGCTTGTGTCTTGTCTTAAAAAGGGGTTTAAATCCCTAAACATCCATTGTGAGTAAAAGCTTAACCGCTTCTAGATTAGTTTGATTATGGAGCTCCCTTTTAATATTGTGTTTGCCAAGTTAGCGATGTTATAGAGCACATCAATTTGGCTACCTATAACACCTAATCTTTTAGTAGAATAGCACTCTTAGATTGCATGTATGACCCCATAGCCCAAACAATAAGGCATTGATCCTCTTTCTTCAAACACCCCCAACTTTATTCATCTTTTTCATTTTCCTTTGTTTCATGTTGCTAAGCTCCCTTTACTTCCACTCCATACTACATGAAGTGAGCCTAGTAATCCATAGGGAAGCCCCCCTTGAAGTAGGTCCATCCTTTGTCTAGAGTGCAGAAGAGAGCTGGTGAGGTGATAGTGGCCAACCTCTTAGTTTCACAAGTCTTCACCTAGGTGCTTGGTCTTTACATTTTTGGGTGAGAGATTGTGTGGTAACATAAAACCAATGAACTTTAAAGGTTTAAAGAAATTGAAAGATCAGTAAATGCCAAAATCGTAAGATCTCTAATTACACACGTCACCTTAGGCAGGTAGAACGATGGACTCTAGAAATATAGTGGTGCATTTAAAGAAAGAGTTCATCTAATCGCTTTTAAACTTATCCACATCTAAAGTAAAAAATACTCTTGCATGTTTCTTTTAATGACATCATAGATAGGATTGAAACAAATATGCCAGAAGTAGAGTGATGTAAAGGTAACCCTTCTTATTAGATAATTGGCCTAGTAAGTGATTACAATGTGAACTTTTGGGACTTTTGATAAGTAACTTTAACACTTTTGAGGAATCAATATTTGCATTGAAGGATTAAAAGAATAAATTTATTACTTGAACTATGACACTTTACTGACCAGAGACCTATGATCAATGATTGATGGAATCAACTTTCTTTAAACAAGAAAGTGAACACATTGCAAGGTAAGAACAACTTGTAGTTTTTGTATATGCACTACATTTTGCATTTCGATTGTGTAATTAGTTAGATCTTCCTTTGCTTTTATGAGAGTAGTGATATGGGTTGCTTTTGCATTAACACTGTTTATTCACATTTGTTGTACTTTTGAACCCCATTAACCAACTTTGTGGTCACTTGTCGGATATTAATATAAAAATTAACTTATCTTGTCTTATCTAATGGGCCCCATTTACAGTCTATATGCCAAGGTAGCCAAGTTGCATGGGTGCGAGTGTGTGGGTAGGTAGGTGCAAGTGTGCCAATTTTTAAATTTCGGAGTGGGGGGTGCGGTTCAGGGGTGTGGAAGGGTGTGTTGCTTATACAACATTGTTGCAAATATATCTAATTTCTCTTGGTATTTTCGATTTTTTAGGTTGTTGATTTTTCTAAAATTTCCAAGATTTTTAGGTCCAAGTTTATGCTTGTTGATATTTTTTGATAATTTTTTAATTTTTTTTTTTCTGCTATATTTGATAAGTTTTTTTTTTGTTTGCTAGTTTGTCCGTGACCCGCGGGACTAGCCTGTGGCTGAGAAACCGCGACTCAGGGGCATCTAAGCCGTCAAAATCACCCGGGGATCGCACTCGGCTTGAGCCACACCAACCCTTAACATGGCTGGATTTTTTGACCCCGCAGGTTTCGAACCGGTGACTTTAACATCATGGAGTGCCTTAACAACACACTCCGTCACCGACTATCCTACACCTCGGGGACGCTATATTTGATAAGTTTATTCTAGACCCTCAACGATATATTCCTTGAAATGATATTTGCAACATCACTTATATTTAAATAAAATATTTAAATATATTAAAAAATAAATTAAAAAATAGTAAAATATAGAACTAATAACTTTTGAAGTTTTTAATTTAGAATTTAAATGTAAATATCACAATCATAATTACAGTTTGACATTGATGATTTAATTTTCAAACTTCAAATTTAATGATTCAAATTCCAATACTCTAGTCATAGTTTTTATAAGTATAAAATAACTACAAATCATTCTCAATGGCATTTATGCATTAGACACAATCATTGGTGATTGGTCGCTATTCAATAATACCAACAATTGTGTCTTCTTTGGAAATCCCATCGTTGCCTCCTCCGTCGTAAAAGGAGGGCTTTCCTTTCTTTGTGGAGACACAAGCATTGTGAGGTCCTCCACCATTCTCCTAAAACCTTCTGGTGCACCCTTTTCCCTAGACATACCGCTCTCCCCTCAGACTTAGTTCCCTATGTTAAATTTCTTGAAACCCAACAATTAGAAATTTTATGCCAATAATTTAACAACTAAGAATTTAATCTACTGCTGATATAAATTATATAAACTATGTAGAAAATTTACAGTTGAGTTTTAACCATTAAAATGCACAACGAAACCATAAACAACACACACATTTGAACACAGATATTTCTGGGAAATGCCCTTGGAAAAACCCCGAAGGGAAAACCAGTGAGTGGGAGGATTTTATTGGCTTAAGAGGAAGAAAAAAAATTACAATAGCTAATTCAGAAATTTCTTATGGCCCAACAAAAGCAGTCTGCTTTTTCGGCCCTGCTGTTTTGGCTGCTTTTTTGGCCCCGCTTTTTTTTTGGCCCCACTTTTTTCGGTCCTAAAAAATCGGTCTTGCTTTTTTGGGCCCGAAAAATCGCCTTTCGTCCAACTACAAATTCACCCTCTTCCTCTCAGCTCAATGTGTCTCTCACACCCTCACATTCTCTACGAGTCTCTCACACTATGTATGTGACTCTCTCACCTCCTCACACAATATGTGACACAAGTACATGAGCAAAGACTCCTTTGCTCCAATGCACTTTCTGTGTGCCTCTCAATCTCCTTAGATATGCTTTTATAATCTCTTAATGACTAAAACCCTATCTCCAAAGTGATCAACGGTCAAGATCTGATCTTGATCTCTTGAGATCAATAACTTCGACTTAATCTCTCGTTGAGATGACTTAAATCACTTAAGTCACTCAAATTTACAAAAATTCACTTTAGTCATTAAATGAAAGCCACTTCAACAATAAAGTTGATATCTAGAGGGTGTCGCTCAGACACTTCCACATGCTAGGCACCACCAATGCAAAAGTACATGTCCGAGCTACCTCAAAAACTAACACTTCCTCTTAGCGAGGAGTGTTTTTCTGGAAGAACCTCTTCCTGGATCAATCTCTGACCCCATCAAACCTACTGTTGTTGTAGCTGCTCCATCTGAACTGGAAGACATCCTTGCTACCTCTATTGCACTCTGATCTGATCTCCTGCTCTGTTCATCCATCAATGTCAAGTCATACCAGCTGACATTCTGTGACACTGATATCTGGTCCAATTCCCCTTGGACCCACCTATAGGTTGTCCCAGCACCCTATACATCATACCTTCCCTGATGCCAAGCCTCACTGTTCCATCCAAGGCTGCTCCTTCTGATCGTATGAGCACCTGTCCATCCTCGAACATCACTGTATACCACATATCTTCCAGAGCTAATATAGAGAGCAAGTTAACCTTCAACTTTGGTACATACATCACCTCGTCCACCTCCAGAGACACTCGCAACTCTAGTTGGAATCTGGCGCATCGAACCCCCTTTACTGCATGCTTGGTGCACGTGCCACTCTTCACATGGCAGTCTGACCCTGTCTCTGAAACACTAAGGAACACCGACCTCATTCTCGTCATATGGAGAGATGACCCACTGTCCACGAACCATGCCCCAATGTCCTCCAACTCTGCAAACTGTTGCTCGAAGGAAAAGACACCAGAGAAAATTCCTCCTCGAATTTCTCCACAAACTCATAATCTCAGTAGATGCTGATGCTGCTACCTGTGCCTCCTTCTTGTTGGAACACTGGCTTGCATAGTGGCTAATTTTATGACATGCAAAGCATTTCACTTTGCTCATGTCCTTTCCATCTCCCCTTCATTTTTTCGAGAAAAACCCCCGCAATCCCTGCAAATCCTTGTGCCAAAGTCTTCAGTGCCACTCTTCAGAGTCCCAACTCTAATACCATGTTGAATTTCTTGAAACCCAACAATAAAAAATTTTATGCCAATAATTTAACAACTTAGAATTTAATCTACTGCTAATATAAATTCTGTAAACTATGCAAAAAATTTACAGCTGAGTTTCAACCATTAAAATGCACATCGGAACCATAAACAACACACACATTTGAGCACAGATATTTTTGGGCAATGCCCTCAGAAAAACCCTCAAGGGAAAACCAGTAAGTGAGAGGATTTTATTGGCTTCAAAGGAAGACAAAAATTACAACAACTAATTCAGAAATTTCTTACAACGCAGCAGAAGCTGCTTGCTTTTTCGGCCCAACTTTTTTTGACCTCGCTTTTTCAGCCCTAAAAAATCTGTCCTGCTTTTTTGGGCTCAAAAAATCGCCTTTCCTCTAGGTGCAAATTCACCCTCTTCCTTAGCCAAAACGCCCTCTTCGTCTAAGCTCAATGTGTCTCTCACACCCTCACACTCTATGTGAATCTCTCACACTGTTTGTGACTCTCTCACCTCCTCACACAATGTATGACACAAGTACATGAGCAAAGACTCCTTTGCTCCAATGCACTTTCTGTGTGCCTCTCACTCTCCTTAGATTTGCTTTTATAATCTCCTAATGACTAAAACCCTATCTCCAAAGTGATCAATGGTCAACATCTGATCTCAATCTCTCGAGATCAATGACTATGACTTAATCTCTCGTTGAGATGACTTAAATCACTTAAGCTACTCAACTTTACAAAAAGTCACTATAGTCATTAAATAAAAGCCACTTCAACAATAAAGTTGATATCTAAAGAGTGTTGCTCGGACATTTCCACATGCTAGGCACCACCAATGCAGAAGTACTTGTCCGAGCTACCTCAAACTAATAGCCTATTCCATGTTCTCTCTTATATTGTTTTTATGATGTTCAGGCACATGCCCCTATTGACATCTTCTCCCTCCTCTCTTGTCATCTTTTCTCCTTTGGCAACATAAGAAGAGTAGTGAGGGTTATGAGCATTAGCAGGGCAACTGATGAGGAAGGATTCCAAACTGTGTTCCTCAAATATGGTATTCACTGTCTTCACTCTCACATTGCTAATTTGTTGAATCATTTTCTCTTAATTGGTTTCCCCTAGGTTTGGCCCTGTTATCCCCTATCCTAGGGATAACTAAGGAGATTATGTCTCGAGGCACACAGGTCCTAGACATGGAGTACCGAGAGCCATATTGACTTGAGCCTGGCTCTGGAGGGCCCATCCTTCTTCTTCAATGCCTCCATTCCGTCAGCAACAACAACATCCATCCCATCGGCTTGGTTCTGAAGTAGCAGTGGGTCTTGCTCCATGAGGTAATGAGTCTGGGTATCATGGTATGTGTCACTCTGATTCTCAAAGCATTTGAATATGTGCATTTAATTCTCTTTTACTTCATGACGTGTACTTGGACTTTATGCCTTTTGACTTGTCCATACCTGGGGGGATGACATAATGCCCTAGCAAGTTGGTTCCCTTAGGAGTGAGTTGCCATTGGGTGGGTTTATGAAAGTGTTAGTACTTTGTAAAATTGTTCGGCTGATAAAACAAACGATAGAGGTAACCTACAAACCACTTTAGAGCTGGGTACTAGCATGCTCAGCTTAGAGAGGGCTCTCTCCTGTCACTTGGTCTTTAATTGATGAGTTTTCTTTAACAAATCACTGGCTAGGTTTTGTTGCTTTGAAGGGTATTTTATAATTTTGCGGGCAAGGAAGGGGAGGGGCACTTAGGGCTATGGAGTCAAACTTCTGAAAACGAATGGAAGCACTGACTGGTCGGTAGAACTCTCTAGAGGATAAAGGCTAAATGAGGCGATAAATCTGAGTTATAAATTGTAATTTGCAGAGTGTAAGAAGAAAGGAAAAACATATAACTGTATCAGAGCATTAAATAAATGAATTCAGACTTAGTTAGGAAGAACTTAACATAGTTTAAATTGCTTAAGGTGAGAGCATCACAGGATGAATTCTGGGCCTTTAACTATCCAATTTAAACAGAAGACAGTGCAAATGAAATTAGAAATACATGAAATACATACAAAGAGAGAAGACAAAACTCATACCACCACCATTAAAATCTTTTCATGGAAACTTCAAGACATCTGCATGTGTATTCTATTCAGCTTTAGAAAATTACATTCAAGTTCCAAATAGCTAAAATCGTGCCCTTGCACTTTTGCCAACCCCTAATGCATTTGAAACTCCTAATATTTATACAATCTAAGCTTCTTCGGTTTGAACCGATTACAATGATTAAAATGAAGCGTTTCGATTTTCAAACCGATTACAATGATTACAAGGAAAACGTTTCTTGATCCTGGATTCTGACTCCTCTGGTGCTTCAGTCCCATTCTTTGCCACTTGTTTTGCTCTGGTCTACCACATGGTCTGCCATCTTTAGTGACATTTGGCCATCATCTACTGGACCCTGGAAAACTGCATTTTATCTTACCCAACCGTACTGTCTCCTTCCATTGCAAGTTAGAAGGAGTATCATAATCTATCATTTCCTTTATCAAGATCTCCAAGTCAATGCATGAAGCATATGATATGACTGGTAGTCCAAGCTTGACTGCTTTGAACTGATTCAAAATTTCAAATTCTGTAATCAGATGCTCAACTAATGTAGCTCCTTTCAGATTTTCCTCCAGGGTTTCGAACTTGGAGTGATCCATTCTGCACTGAGTTAGACGAGCATTGTACTCTTCCTGATCATACAATTTTCCGTTGCCATCCCAAAATGGTGGAATTTCTTTGATAAACAATTCTTCAAACAAATCCTTGAACTCCTGTACACTCTGTTCCATCCGTGTTGCCTTGGTTTGGATTGATTTCAACAGGTTATGTTTAGCAATAACCCTCCTGGCCCAGATAATCAATGTAGTTCTATATTTAACTCCAATACTCTGAAGGTTTGCAATAGGAGTGGAGTTGAGTAGATTTATGGCGTTTTGGGCCCATTCTGATGGTTTATTTGCTAAAGTTTCATTCACAACAGTACACATGCTTTTGGCTGTGATGGCTATGATGTCTTTATCATTAATGAAATTCAAATATACTCTGAACTTGACAGCTTCAACAACTATAGAGTCCAAGATGATATGCTTGGCCCCCTGCAACAATCCTTTGCCTTCTAACCTTTTCTTCAATTTATCTATCCTTTCCTGCAATACTTCATTCTCCTTTTGAAATTGGGCCATTCTTTCATCCTTTGCCTGCATCTCCTGCTTCAATTTCTCTATGCTTCCTTTCACCCCTTTGATTTCTCTCCTTCTTTCAAGCTTACTTGTGACATAGCCTGGACAAGTCCTTCAGTGTTTGACCCAACTTCTGCAGTAGGAGCTGCAACTACAACTTTGCTTAGCAGTTCTGTCTGCTCTTTTGACCTTTTCTCGTTCTAGCTGCAACACCCTAGCTTTGTAGTCCAATGTCTCTTGATGAAGTGTTTCCTTTTCGTGTTCTAGAGCAACGAATTTTGTTGTTTGTGGATGCTCTGTGGCAGACATTTTCAATTTCTTTTTCAAGCTTTGAATTAATTTGTCTTTCTCATCCAATGAGGATTTCAACCCTTGGGGGCCTTCAGATTCTAGCCTCTTGACTTGAGTCTTCCAAGCTCTGCTAGATGCTTTTTCCTGCCTCAACCGTCCTTCCAATTTCATTGCATAAGATGACAGTTTTGAATTCTTCAAGCTTAAACTCAGGTAATCAGAATACAACAGATCACTGGTATGCTTATGGAATTTGACCTTGTCTGGAGCACTGAAGTTGTCATATCTTATCTTTATCTTAGAGACTTTGTCTTCATCTGCAACTGCAATGTTAAAGGTTCTCTTTTCAACATCCCTTACTATAAAGAGAGAAGATTTATGCTGAGAAATCTTTTCCACTTCAAGGACTAAATCCCTCATCTCACCCAGAGCTATGTTTTCCTTCTCAACATACTGTTTTGCCAAATCTTCTTTAGATTGATAAACTGGCTCAGATGTTCTATCAAAGTTATATTTCTTGCTGCTAAATGTTCTTGAGCTGCTTTCACTCTGGAGTTTGCTTTCCTTTTCAACCTCTACAATGCTAGTACCACTTTCCACCATATCTAGGTTTACTTGTTCTCTGGGCTCTTCCTCTTCTAAATTCACTATCTGTGGAGACTGTGTAATCTTCATCTTCTTTAGGGCAGTTTGCTGGTCACTGATGCCCATGGCCTCTGAACTACTTCTCTTGCTGTAAACACTTATCTTATGAACTTTGACTATTAGTTTCTAAGAAGCTTGTTGTATTTGACTTTGTTGTAGGGTTTCCTCTACTTGCTGTGTTTGAGTTGGTTGCAAGATTGCTTCCATATCAACACAAACTTCTAGATTTGCCAGCTTATCAAAACCCTCAACCTGTTCATGCTCATAAGGGGCCTATTTGTTCATCAATCTTCTCTTCGATATGATTTGGTGTGGATCGTATCTTATTCCCTGTATCTGTGCAAAACCAAACTCCTTGAGCTCTTCTTGAACTTGAGACAAGCATGATCTGGATTTGACAATGAAGGGGCCAATGATAAAAGGGAACTTGAGGTTGGAGGCTTTGTGCAACTTTAGGAAATGCTCTGTCTCAAATATAATTCTCCGCCTGATGAATTCAAGGGCAAAGATTCTAGGGGTCAGAAAAATAGGCAATAGGTAAGGGGATTCATGGCAACCATAAACCCAAATTTCTATTGAGTGCATGAATAGTACCCAATCCCCCACTCTGTTACCTGGATTTGGCTGTAGATAGCTCCTCATGTCATCCAAAACTTTAGGTAGGCTGGTATTGAAAATCAAACTGTAAACTCTGGACATGACTTTGTTGATGAAGATAAGTAATGTAATTCTTTTACACTCAGTTGCACTTTTAATCCTGTCTTGGTGTAGTTGAGAGTTGTTGAATGCTTTCTCTCTTGTTTGCTGAACATTGATTAGTTCATTTTTCCTCCTTTGAGTGGCATATGGTTCAACATCTTGCTCTTGTAGGAATCTCATCACTGGCAATCCTAATGAAGTAGGAAAAATCGCCTCTGTGCCATACACAATCTGGAAGGGTGAAGTAGCAATAGACCTTTTAGTAGTGATCCTGTCAGCCCATAGTGCATAAATAAGCTTCTTGTGCCAAGCCTTTTTGTTATCTTGCAA
>SNQJ01S0035526.1:56579-68603 GCA_010110895.2 Picea sitchensis | reverse complement strand
GTGTCGTGTTGTAATAACTGAACTTCCCTATTGGGAAACCAATTCAGCCAACCGGTAGTAGGACCAAAGTAGCTAACATTCTTCCGGAAGTTGTGAACAGTCTTACAAAAGTTGTAAACATTGCTTAGACATAGTAAACTAAAAACTAGAAACAAAAAAGCGAGCCTAGTGCCACAGAGGGTAGACCATGACATGTGGACCCCTGCACTGGTCATACACCTGGCTTGTAACTTGGCCATCCCGATAGACAGGTGACAAATGTTGTTGGGTCCCAGGGCTCCTCTTCTATAGTTTCCCCCCTCCATTCCATCTTCTCTTGCATGGGTGCATCCACGTCACTACCTTCCTTTCGGTCATGAGGCCGAGTGCTTCCCAATTCCCTGGGCGCATGTATGCCTGATCCTTCTGCAAAGTATTCATTGAGTGTTTCTTCCGCAAAGGGTATGTACTCCTTGTCCATGGCCATGTTCATGGCTGGACTCGAGTCTCCATCTCCTATGGGAATCCCCCCATCACTTGAGTCGCCTGCCTAAGTGTACTTTGTTGCCCCAGCTGCAACTGGTGAAGAGTGGAAGCCCCCCTGAAAAGTGGAGAGGATATGAAGGAGCATAGCAGTCTTACCGTCCAGTATCTCCATTTGAAACTGGAGGTTATCTAGACCCTGTTGAAGCTCAAAGACTAGACCATGGAGAATGACAAGGTTATCCTGTAGTTGCGAGTCTGAAAAGGAATGTGGCCCTGACTGGGTTCCTGGGCAAAAAGGTGGTGCTCCCAAGGATGGGCGAGTGTATGAATTCTCTGGCAGGCTAGGTACGCTTTCTAGTGAGTTCAGTGGGACTGCGGGAGACGACACTGAAGAAGAAGCTAGGTCGGAGATGGGTCCTGGGTGAAAACCCAATGAATTTTCGGAGAGAGACAACCCTTCGATCTGGGAAGCTGGAGGGGATGAGGGGGTGCTTGGGATTTTTTTAGGTTGAGACTACGAGGAGTGTGAGAGGGATGAACCAAGAGAAGATCCCAGGGAAAGCGCAGGCGCCAGAGAGAGGACCAATGGAGGTCGAAGTGGTTGCCAAGGTGAGCCTCGCCTTGGCCTACCTCTTTTCTGTGGCATTCTGATGGCCTGGGGAGAGAAGGTAAGCACATGGGATGAGCCCAGGTAGACAAGGAGGAGATGGAGATAAAGCCAGTTGCAGGGGCACATAGCAAAGGAGGGAGATTGGAATAAGGCATGACATTACGGCTGAAGAAGGAGGCGATGGCGCACATGTAGAGTAATGGAAAGTTCAATGAGCTGAGCCATGGAGGGGACAACAAGAGCAAGAAAAACACACCAGGAGTAATGGTTCCTAGATCCATGCAAGTGAGGGTTAAATGCATGGGGGTGGCGGTGGGGTGTGCCATGCTTCAATCACATGGCCATCATCATCCTGGCCGTCTCGCGCTACCTCCGAGTGCCATGTGTCCCACACTATCACCCCATCTGGGGGTCTGTCTGAGGCTGTGGATTTTCATTGCACTATTGGAGGATGGGGTGGGTCGGGTTAAGGGAAGTTTGGCAAAGGATCTCCGGTACTTTCCAATTCATTCCCACATTATCTAGTTCATTCGCAACTTGATTTTATTTTCTCCTGATGTGTGAGGGGATTAAGGCTTGATCAGGTCGAAGGAGATCCAAAATTGCTCGTATTCCATAGGAGATTCTCCAATATGGTGACATTTTTTCTGGGTTTTCTCCATTCAAGATTCTCCCAAAGAGATTGATGATGACTAGCGAGTCCCCTTCCACAACTAGCTTGGTGAAATTGTGCTCAATTACTAGTTGCAAGCCACTGGTGAGCCCCCATAACTTAGCAACATTATTCGTAGTGTGGCCTAGAATGCTTGCATTGATGAGAAGTATTTTTCTTAGGTGGTCTCGAAAGACCACCCCGAAACCTGCTGGCCTAAGGCTACCCTTGGAGGTGCCATCAAAGTTGAGTTTGATGAAGCCCTCCCGAGGGGGAGACCAATGCAAGGGGCTTCCTTTAATAGGTTGAGTGGTAAGGGGGAGGGGTAGGCTCTGACCCAGATTGACCTTCCAATGCTGCAGGATACTTTGTTCCGAAGGTGGGCCATTTAGATCCGTTTCGGTCCAATATTGTATTCTGATTGTTTCCAGAATGTTGTGACAACTTTGTCTCCAACAATGTTGCCAAGGGAGTTGATCATTCCTGAAGATTCTTTTGTTTCTTTCTTTCCATATTTTCCATAGTATAAAGCCTAGGAGAAGTTGCCAAATGCGGTTGAGAAGGGGTGAATGGAAAATCGAGTCTCTCCAATCAGCTATGGTGTTGATGATGTTGTCCCTCTTGTGATTTGAGGTGTGCATGGTTAGAACACATTGATCTCAGACTTGATTGGTGTAGGGGAAAGTGTTGAGGATATGGTTCAGTGTTTAGGCATCTGCCCCATAGAACATACATATGGATGGACCAGCAAACCCCCTTTTCACAAGGCTATCCCAAGTGAGAATGCTCGCATGAGTGACCAACTAGAGGAAAATATTAATTTTTGGCTAGTGCTTCAGGGACAAGATTTTGCTCCATCCATTCCACATAGGTAACGAATCTAGGTAGGTTTTGATGGCATAGGCCTCTTTTATGTTGAAGGTTCTCTTTGGTTGGTTCCCCCATTGTAGGATGTATTCTCTGATCAGAATGGGTATTTTTTGTTCATTGATTGCCTTAAGCCAGGGTTGAAGGTCCACCTGTACCTCTAAATGCAGGTCTTCATTGTTTGACTTCCAGCATCTTGAAGTGGGATTTGTTGGGTTGTCGTGCCAGTAATCTGCCACTTTTGTCAGTCCTGCCTACATGGCTGGGATGCTGACAGTGTCAGCCCAGTCTTCGTGCTCCAGTATTGGTAGCTGCTGCCACAAATCTTTCTAGAAAAGAGTTGTTTTCCCATTTCTAATTTCCCAGAAGGCATGATTTATAAAAAGATGCCAGTTCGGCTTGGATGCAAACCAAATTAGGGAGCCTGGGTTGTCCCCATTCCACCTGATCAGGTTTCTCTCCATAGTGTTAGGTGTGTACTTCCTCCTCCAGAGCTTGGCTCCTAGATCTTGAGGTATTTTGAGCCATCTCCATCAAATCTTAGCACTTAGGATTTTGTTCATGGCTGAGGGGTCCCTCAGACCAAGACCTCCTTGCGCTTTGGGTTTGCAGAGTTTGTCCTAGCTGATAAGTGCTAGCTTCTTCCCTATTTTGAGGCCTTGCCAAAGGAAATTCCTTTGCAAGGTTTTGATGGTAGTCAGGATAAAGTTTGGGGACGCAAGAGATGAAAATGTGTAAATAGGCAAGCCTTGAAGGAAGAATTTGAGGAGAATGAGGCGGCTTGGTAGATTGAGGGATCGACAGGTCCAGGAAGTGAGCTTCTTAGAAAATGAGGAGAGGAGAAGTTCCCACGAACTATTTCTAAGGGAATTGTCCAAGAAGGGGATGCCAAGGTATTTGGATGAAAGGGAGCTTCGGGTGAAACCAAGGATATTAGAGATATGGCTTTGAATTACGATAGGTGTGTTGAAGAAGAAAATCTGGGATTTGTCTTTGTTAAAGTCCAGTCCTTAGGAATCACATAAGGTTTGGAGGATCGAGAGGAAGGTGTGAGCTTCCGAAACAGTGGGGGAGCCCATCATCAAGGTATCATCAACAAATTGGCTGTGAGATATTGGGGGAGAGATACCATGTAGGGGGAGACTAGTCAAAGTTTTGTTTGCTATGGTGGAATGGAAGGAGTGACTGAGACCCTCGGCCATAATAATGAACAAGAAAGGGGATAGAGGATCACCTTGTCTGATTCCTATGGAAGGAGAGAAAGGCCTAGAGGGGATTCCATTAACTAGGATTGAAAAGAAGGTAGAGGAGGTAAGATTTAAGATCCAATCTACCCAGGAAAGGTCAAAGACAAAGGTGAGGAGCATAGCACCCATGTATTCCCAGCTTAACTTGTCAAAAGATTTGGATAAATCCAATTTTAAGAGAATACCTGGCGTGCGGGTTTTCTGGAGGGAGTGAATCACTTCATGCACTAGGATGACATTGTCCAGGATTTGCCTACCTTCCACATAGCCTGATTTCTCTGGTGAGATGATTCGTGGTAGGATGGGATTTAGTATTCTGGCGATTAGTATGGTTAGGATCTTATAGAGGACATTGCAGAGAGCGATGGGTCGAAATTGCGTAGGGTGATTGGCCTACCCTTCTTTGGGAATGAGGGTGAGAAAAGTTGCATTGAGTGCCGGGAGGACTTGCCCTGAAATTTTGGAGTCTTCAATGATTTCCCAAACCTCTTCTCGGATCATCTACCAAAAGTGATAGAAGAAGTCGCTAGTAAAGCCGTCCAGGCCTGATGCCTTTCCTTTGGGGTTATCCTGAAGCACGTGATCTACTTCCTCGAGAGTTATGGGCTTAAGTAGGGCTACATTCTTCTCCTGAGTGATTAGGGAGGGTATGTTTTCCATAACCTTGGTGATGGCTTGGGGTTTATTTGGTTGAGGCTCTATCATGAGATATTTATAATACGAAACCATTTCCTTTTCCAGATCCTCATGAGAATGGATGATTTGATCAGTGTTGGAGGTTAACTGAGTGATTCTATTAGTATGTCATCGTTGAAGGGTGGATCTGTGAAAAAATTTGGTGTTACGGTCACCCTCCTTGAGCCACTGGATGCGATATTTTTGCCACCAAAGAACCTCTTCTTGGTTTTTTCAAATCTCCAGCTAATGGCCTATTGACGCTTCCTGGGTTTTAAGATATTCAGAGAGTCCATATACCTAGATCTGTCATTGAATAATGTTCATTTGTTATGTCAGCTGCCTCTAGGATTCAAAAATATTGCCAAAGGTTTTCTTGTTCAAGAGTTTAAGTTGCCACTTGAGATTCTTGAGTTTTTGTTGGAAGTCGTACATCTTGGAGCCGTGAGGTATCGTTGCCTCCCTCCACCACCCATTGATCTTTTGTTGGAAATATGGGTAACTAAGCCAGAACTGTTCAAACCTGAAGGGATTCCTCCCTGGAGTGGCTTTCACATCCAGCCATAGCTGAATAGGCCAGTGGTTCAAACCATGAAAATCCAAAATGCTTGCCTCTAGAGTTGTGCCTTACATCAGGGGGGAGTCCGAGATAAGGAAACGATCCAACCTACAAGCTATTTGATGTGTTCCAGTTCTCCTATTTGTCTAGGTGAAGGTGCCATTGGAGGTTTCCAGGTTGATGAGGTTGGTATTGTTTAGAAGATTTTGGAAGTCGCTGGATTCTTGTTCCAGGCATCTTATTCCCCCTTTTTCCCATCTAGGTTGCGAATCAAGTTGAAGTCACCTCCTAAAATCCATCTGCTTTCCTTGGTTAAGGTGGACATGTACTCTAGATTGCCTAAGAAGGCTTGCTTATCCTTGGAGCTGGCTGGCCTGTAAACATTGGAGAGGTGGCTAGGTTTGTTAGAGCCAATGAGCCTGTAGGCAACCGTGATAGACCATTTGGTCATAATGAAGTTTTCCAAAATGGTTGTGCTGGGGTTCCAAAGTATAGAAATGACTCCGACTGTACCTGTTTCCACTGTAGATGCCACTTTCCCTTGCTTCCAACAGTAGGGGAGAAGCCTATCCATGTCTTCTATTGTACACTTTGTTTCTTGGAGCATCATTATATCAGGTTTTGTTGACGGGCAAAAAAGAACGCTCGCCAACTAGAAGAGTGGATCTGGTCTGGGGTTGTCTAAATAACCCAAGCCATTTGGGATAACCCACCCTGACGGGTTTAGCGGCTCCATTGGCCGATCTAAGTCCTAGAAAAACAAATGAAAACTACACTAATAAACTAATCTAAATAAAAACAATGATTAAAACAAACTAATAAACAAATCTAAACTACATATATACAATCTATTACCTAAATCCTACAACTATAATTCTATAAAAGTAAATGTTTAACTATCAATGGAATCGACTTTAATTACAAATATACAATATTTACAAATTACAGATTTAAATTAAAACCTGCAAAAATTATTTGTAATCTGTCCTAAGACAACGAAACTATTATTTTTTGATTTTTATAATTTTATGAAAAAGAAATAGAATACAAACAATCTAAGCTAAGCAACTAAAATAATAACTCTAACTATGAATCTAAACTAATATATTTATCTAAACTACTTAAATAACACTAATAATCTAACTATTAAATGACAAATAGAAAACTGACCTGAAGTAACGCTTCAGGTTCGTCCTATATCCAATAGTTGATTCAACTGTTCGGTGGGAGGAAACCCACACCGGATTATCCACGAAATTCTCATAAACAAGAAGCAACTGTTCTCTTCAAATATAAATGACAAGACAAAAAAGACATAAAAATAACAACAATTTTATGATTTACAAACCATCACAATTAGATAAATTTGTGTGCAACAATTTGTGCAAAACAATTCAATTAATGAAAAAGATAAACCTGTAGTCATTAAATTGAATTAAAGTGATTGCTGTATTTTTAAATAAGAGATATCAGATATGGAAAACATATAAATCAAATCACATCAACATGCAATGAATTATGATAGCTAAAGTAGTCGATAATTAATTGCAAACTGATATGCAGAAAACCTGAAACAAAAGTTTGATATATTGAAAGCGAAAGCTGTTACAAGAAATCAACTTTCATCTCAGTCTGAATCATAAATCCATAGTATGGTTCTCTCCACAGTGATGATGATGGGTTTATTACAAAAAATGACAAGTATTTAAAGACCTCCCACAGGGTAAAACATCCCTGTGGGAATTATCAAAATAGTTTACAAAAAATCTGGGGATAATATCCCAGTCTCTATTTCTGACTCAAGCTAACAACTTAAAATAAAAACTACATCACAAAAATATATCCTAAATCGCTACAACATTCCCAATTGATCATTGTAATTCATATGCACCTGAAAGAGGACAAGAATAGACAAGATTAGAGGATATTTTATTGACAAAATTGACAAAAATCTAATTTTTAAGACTAGCTACAGAATCTTGCGATTCTGTAGCTGGTCTAAATTGAACACAGAATCGTTTCAAAACCAATTAGAATCTTAAAGAATTATATTCAAACTATTAAACATATATTTGATTGCAAATTAGAAACCAAATGAATCATTCAAATCAAAATCTTCTATGCTAATTTGAGAGCAAACGAAATCGTGGTCAAACGAATGGTATTCTGTTCAATTTGTTATCACCAATTTGGGGTAAATAGAATCGCTTAGATAATATGAAAGAAATGAAATCATTTTCATGGATAAATTTCAATCGACACAAGCTGTAAGTAAATTTTTTGTGCAATAATTTATGTCGACTCAGACATTAACAAAATCATCTTAAAATCCAAAACTAACAGATCTGTTTTTTCGGTTTAATAGATTTCATTGTATTTATCAAACCAATCACTAATATGGATGTATTGCATACGTACATGATTATGCCAATTCAAGCATAAGGAATCGTTTGAAAATAAAACCATAAGAAATAAATTGAACTAAGTCAGAGCCGAGAGAATCCATAAACAACAAAATCGTATCAATCCAATACATAGCTGTGTTATGATTTTAGCACATAAATCTCCTATACAGGTCAGATGCAATCAAAATCCAAAACAAAAATATTGATTCAATTCAAAACGGAATTGTTCCTAGTAAATCGAAGTCAACAGGATTGTTTAGAAACAAACAAAACTTAATCAGAATCAAACCCAATCGACTATCCATACAAAATTGTTTCAAAAAGCAATCCAAACAAAATCGAAAACAAATCAATCATTTATACTAAACTGAAAATAATAAAATCTCATTAACTAAATTGTAGCTGTGTCCGAGTTTAGAAAACAAATTTCCCGCTCATGATTCATAATGAAATTGATTTGGTAAAATGAGAGAAACATAATCATTTTGAATCAAAATGAACAGAGCTATAGAAAGAAAATCCAATCGGTTACATTTATTCGAAACAACTCAAAAAAACAAAATTTATATTGAAATTCATACCTGGACAATCAGAAAATAACTCGGTCATGATAATTTGGAATTGATGAAGGCCGTTGCTGCTTCGACGTTCCTGAAGACAATTGAACTGGTGGTTTTTTGTTTCTTGTCGTTGGCTTGAAGCCTGTCGTTCAGCGCTGTCACTTGCTCCTCTAACGATTTGATATTTGATTGCAACAAGGAAACGTCGATGTAATAATGCTCTAGCCAAACATTACATTGGATGCATGATGGTTGCTTGGGCTTTGATATCACAGGCGAGGGTTTGTTTAAGTCACCAGGGGTTTCATTGTGCAACTTGATTCCTGGGTAATTTGGATCATTTTTTAGGCAAGGGGTTAAGTTAGAGACATAGTCATAGGCTTTCTTAGAGCATAGGCCATGAGAATAGGGGTACTCTTCAGCTAAGAAACACTCGATATCGGAGTCCGAGTCCTCGCTCAACACTATGGGATTTTGGTTGATGATCTGTTTAGGTTTGTTCCGAGCAAGTCTTGATATCAATCGAGCATTTTTCTTCCCCATTCTGTCGACATTAGTATCACTGCTGTCTTTCTTCCTCCCAGGTCTTTTGACAACATTAATATCATCCTTAGCGCACGGGTTAACCAAGGCATCAGGTAGGTCCAAATCAGGGCAAACTAAGGGTTTGACAGGGGGTAGAAGGATATGCAGTGGCACGACTGGTCTAGCCAAAGTCTCACAGACCACATCCTTGTTGATTTGAGCAGACTCTGGATTAGCAAAGCCATTTCTAGATAGAAAGGCTTGCCAATTATCGCCACAAAGGTTTAAATGGTGGACGATAATGATTTTAATCAAGACGTGATGAAAAAGGATACTATCAACCTTCTCGCGCTTGAATCTTTTAGACATTTTGTAAAGACTATGCAATAAGTAATGCAGCATGTTCAAAGCATAGCCCATGAAATTCATCAATAACCGGAGGTGATACAGAAATACCAAGCCATATTGACCTTCACAGGTCACAAACTATTTAACAATCACCAAAATATCGTGCCACCTGGGTTTGAGGGTAGAAATAGGCATACCTTTATCACAGGAAACAATCTTTCTTGATATGAATAGTAAAGGCCACGACACCTCGTCGACTTTGGATTTTTTAAACCATCGTTGGCCTGTAGCTGCCAGTCCTGTAGTGGAGATTATGGATTCCTCATTGATCTCGAGTTGTATGTCACCGACTTTAGCCCTACAACCGTCAAAGGTGAGGGCGAATTGTTGGGAAACCGAAAGGTTGAAACCCTCGAACCTCTGTATAAACACCAACCAACCACTGTCTTCTAAATCCTTACGGGCATTGTCGAATAACAATAGAGTTTGGCTACCATTCGGTTCTATGCGTACCACTAGTGCCATAGATAGGATGAAACGGTGAGATAGATGCACAGGCTAGGGTTCGAACAGAGTATACGTAGGGGCAGGATGCTCACAGGCTTACCCGAAAACACTAGGGGTGACCCGGGATAGGGGGAATGCATTAATGACCGAATGTGCGAAGGTGGTGGAGCTATATCAGCCCATGCAAAACAATCATTTCCCACAGTACAACTGACAACGCATATAACGTTTCAAATCGCTATTATATGTGTTAAGAACCATGCCATTCAAACCATTAATAAAATCCATGGTAAGTCAACCAAACATTAGCACGAGCAATAGGTTTAACATAGTTTTAAAACCAAAATAATGATTCGAAATCAACACCAAGGGTTCGATCATATGAAATATATATGAAATGATTATACCAAGGGTCTAACCACAACGCCCATGTGTTTTCATGAAACCAATTGTGTCAAAGAAATCGACGAAAGACTATAAAATATCAAAACACCAATGTATCAAAACTTGATCATTAGGATATCATCATAGTCTTGTAAAAACAAAGTCATATTAACAATTAAAGAATACCAAATGAGTAAAGATCTTGGAGTCTTGCCAACTGTGCGACTATAATAAAATTGGAAATGCAATGAATGCATAGACAAGAGTGACCATAAAAATCCAGTGACGATTTTAATGTGACTTCGAAATTAAATTTTTCAAGCTTGCAGTCGTGAAAACGAGAACAAAGGTAAGTGTGCAAATGCACAAAATAATAGTGTCGTTTTTATTCAAAGATTGCGACGAAAATCAAGGGTTTCAAAACATTGGCGTAGGCAGCTTATAAGGACAGTATAAAAATGCTATTTGGCTGCCAACTATGGCGACACACTGGTAGAAGCAGTTATCTCTACCAAAAGAACAAATTTAGATAAGGATAACAGGAATAATTTCATAGAAGAATAACCAGAAAATTGTTTAAACATCATCAATGATCAAACATTTCAGCAGCGTTTAAAGGATGAAAACTGATAACAGTCTTAAGACAAGCGAGCCACGATATTAAAGATAAAATCTTCAATACTTTTGACAGAGCCACTGCTGCTAACAGGCATCCATAACCTCGACAGGGTTGCTATTTAACCCACTCTGATATCTGTATCCTACCAAGAAGTTTTGGATCACAATAAAGGACGTTTTAAGGTCAAGAGGTTTCATATTTGCAAATTGTCATATATCCGGCATTGCTTCGCTGCTAGCGGGCCTGTTCAGTACCCTGACGAAGTTGTCTTGGCGTCATGCATGCATTTACCCACTACCAACGGACTTGTTCAACATCCCGACGGGTTTACAAGAACTTCCCACAGCTCTTTTAATGATTTATTTTGTTTTTTAACGATATATAGTCGAGTGGGGTGATGCTGAAAATTATGATATTTTAGCCATTTTTTTTTTAGACCTCTGCAGAATTTTTTTTAGAACTGTCCTTTATTAAGATCTAGAGATGGTTTATTTACAGAACCAACTTTCTAGGGAAGGGAGACATCTTCCGAGTCATTCCCTTAAGGAATAGGGATAACGTAAAAAGATAATAGATGATCACAACAGGCTTTACTCACAGATCAAAATCAGTTAACTTCTTTCAAACAACAAACTTTTCCAACACAGATGTAAATTTCAGAAGTCTACAATTGATGTTTATACAATTTTTCAGCAGTTATTTCAGTGAAGGAATTTTCTATTTTCTTTGTCCAAATAGCTCATCATGCAGGTATGTGTATTTCCAAAAACAAAAAAAACTGATAAGGGAAAAGGAGAAATCAAAACCAAAACAACAAACGAAAAAGAAAACAAAAGAAAAATATGTACATAGTATACAACGAGTTGTCATCAAGCAAAATATCTTTTCAGAGCCTAGCCATTCACCATATAGGTGTCAGGCCGCCCCTCTAGATTCTACAATCGGAAAGAGCTGGGACCCAATTTTTCAGCAATTAAAAACGGTCCAAGCCATAAGTTCTGAAATTTCGTGTGCTCTCCCTTTCCCTCATGTGGTTTGTCCCATTTCAAGAAAAGATCACCTACTTCAAAGTTCCTATCAGAGGTAGAGTTAGAATCAAACCGACTTTTAAATACTAGTTGATGCTGATCTAACTTACGTTTACCTTGGGCTCTTACCTCTTCCAGCTTCATCAAAGCGTTAATTCAGTTTTCCAAAGGGGGACAATCTTCTCCTTGTATTTTCTGCGATATTTGAAGTGAAGGAAGAAGAATGTGTGGTGGCAGAATTGCTTCTCTACCATAAACGAGAAAGAAGGGAGAGTTACCTATATCAGTTTTTGGTGTTACCCTGTCAGCCCAGATTGCGTTTAACAGTGCATTGTGCCAGTTTTTGTGATTTTCAGCCACCATTCTGTAAGGTAGCTAGAGAGGTAGTGGGGGGGCCCAGAGGGCCCATAGTGATAATAGTGGAGGTCAATCAATGTAAGGTGGACTGGGTCCACTATATTATTAAATAAGACCCACTATGGTAGTTAGATATAATAAATGGGTAATTAAATATAATAAATGTAAGAGGACTTCTTAGAAGGTTCTACTTCTAGAAGATTCCTCCTCTAGAAT
>SNQJ01S0035526.1:12823-53336 GCA_010110895.2 Picea sitchensis | reverse complement strand
CAAACAAATGATATATAATTGTTTATTATTATTATTTTGAAATGATATGCAAAATGAAAAAAAAAATTAATTAATTAATATCACCAAATGATTTTATGAAAATGAGAAACCAACCAAGATATTGTTTGATGAAGTCTTAAACACATTATTCAAAATAGTCAAACTTTCTAATGAGCAAAATAAAGAACACATAATCATAATTTAAACGAAAGTGAACAGTTGATAAAAATGATCGTTTTTGTTTAAATTAAGGATTTTATGCTCGTTTCTAAATTTTGACATATACTCTTGTAATGAGTGTCTCATACTATAGTGAATGTCTTAAGTTTGTCTCAAAGCAAGCCAAGGTATGGAACTATTTGAAAAGGTTAATTCTGTAGCTCATTATAATTATCAAGATTCTAATAGGGGCCCTTTAAATTTTGTAAAAAATTAGGGGGAGTTTTTGGGGCCCAACACCTTGGTACGCTTCTTCCCATGTCCTCCACTATTTTATCTTGATGTACATTTTGAAAAATCCTCACCTTTCCTACTCTGTTGGGAAAATACCTATACATATGATCTCCTTTACAACCCCAACATTGAATAGGTGGTTGTCTTGGCCTTTGCCCCCCTGTCTCAATTGTTCTCGGTTCTCTAAAGGCTGGTTGTCCCAGAGGATTGTTTCTGAAGAATGGTTGCTTAGTCCCCTTCTTCCTCTGAATCTTAACAGTCTCATCCTTGATGAAAGATACATACCTTAAGAGTTCCAAAAACCTTCTTTCATATCCATCAATGGTCATACTCCCAAGCTTGAGTTTAAATAACTCTTTCATTTTCTTGTCATAGTTTCTCTTAGTGAAGTATTTCTTTTCAAAGTACTTCTTGAATTCCTTCCAAGTCACATTTTTTTCTTTAATGTGTTTCACCTACAAAAGCTAATCCCACCACATGGATTCTTTTCCCTTGAGCTGATAGATGGAAATTATTCCTTTTGCATGTAAAGAGTAATTATTTAATTGAAAATACTTTCTCATGCCCAACAACCATGTCTCTGCATCTTCATCCTTCTTGTGCTCACCATCAAATGTAGGAGGTTTTATTTTGTTCATTTCTCCTTGTAGTTCATCCACCCCAGACCTATTCTTATGCTTCTTGACAGGGGATGGACTCGAGCTGCTGTGTGTTCTCCCATTGTAATTCCCTGGGGAGTGATGGTGATGTTTACTAACATTTCTTGTTCTTCTTTTCTCATCAGGAGACTTGTGGCTTCTTGATTTTCTTGAGCCACTCTCCTTATCCATTTTTTTTTCTATTCTATTCAAACTCTGCATTAACTTCCTGTTGAAGTCCTCTTGTTTCTCCTTGGATTTGATAATCCTTTCATTATTATCTTTATGGCTTTGGACATCCTTTTGTAAAATTTTAATTGTCTCTGCCAAGTTCATGATTTTTTCCTTTCCTTCTCCATGTCCAATTGAGTTTGCACCTTCATTACCCAAATGGACATCCATATCTCTGATCTCATCTTCCTGGTTGTAATCACCCTGTGTATAATCCATCCCTCTGTACTCTATGTTGATCTTGATCTGATCTAGTTGTTGTTAACTCTGCAAAATGTGTAGCCAACATGACTTTGTCATGTTAACTATCTCAACAATTTCATGAAATTATGAACCATTTTGGTTCAATAATACATCATAATTATTTCTTTTGATTTTTTGAGAAATTGAATGTTCAAATCAATTATTTGGGTGAAAATTTATATTCTACTATTCGAGATCTTTCTAATGCCTTCTTCCATGCTCAATTCTAAGTCTTGAACAAAAAGTTATGGATATTTAAAATTGTCTTTTCTGTGATGTAATCCCTGTACATGTGTTCTTTTTCTTCAGAGCCGAAATAGCTCTTGGACCCATGCTGAATTCTCTCTCAATTTTTACAGGCTTATGTACTTTCCCTTGGTTGCAGGTCCATACAAATCAGAAACCCCACGGGCTCCTTTTCTAATCCCTTTTTTGTTCTCAAAATCTATTTTGGACACTAGCACTTTTACTTCACGCCCCCAATCCCATATGACCACGGGATATGACCAAACACTTAGCTAAGAGGCACTTATCTAGAGCTTCGAGACTTCAAGGCTCCAGAACTTTGGGCTTCGGGGGTTTCTCCCTCCACACATCCCAATTCCCCCGAATGTCGAATTGATGAACTTTTGATCGATACTTCTTCAGAGCTTCGTGGCTCTGGTACTTCGGAACTTTGGGCTTGAGAAGATCTTGCAACACAACACAAAATTTTCCCCAAACTCTGAAGTGGTTGAATCCTTGAACTTCCATTGTTCGAAGCTTTAATATTTCAGCACTTTGGAGCTTCGAGCTTCAAAGTTTTCTTCCTCTAAAAATTTCAAAATGTTCAAACTTCCAGACTCCCGAATAGGAATTCTCTGAAGTTTCAAGAATTTGGCGCTTCAGAGTTTCAGGCTTCAGAAGTTTTGGCTGTTGAACACCACTCAACCCCCAAATTGTTGAATGTTGAATCGATAAAATCCTGAACAAGTGTTCTCTAAAGCTTAGGGACTTCAACGCTCTGGGACTTAGGAATTCAGAGGTTTCTCATACGAGACTCTCCAAAACTCTCGAATGCCTAAACTCCAAACAATTGCTAATATGGAGACACGTGTCCCTGATAATGGATGGTCCTGATTTACTCTGATACTTTGAGGCTTTAGAGCTTCGAGACCTTCCCTACTCTATGCAACAATCACCCCCTTTCTCTGGAGTGCTGAAATTTCGAACACACGCTAATCTGCTGACATGTGTCCTTAGAGATGAACGGTCAGGATCTTCTCCAGATTTTGGGACTTCGGAACTCTGTGGTTTTTTCCTCCCTTCCATCAAACAATGAAAAGCTGCAAGAGTAGCAAATTTTGAAGGAATTCAGTGCTTAGTGATCGTGCACCTTCTCCATATCTGACGATGGTGAGGGATCTATCTTCTCCCGAACAGATCCAACAACCTAGATATAATCTTGGCCAAAACCAATGGTTTCTATGCTTTTTCAAACCGCTACACCTCCTGAGTTTTCAAACATAGTTTAGGTGTGTTCTCTCAGCACCCTCCTGACACTCTGTAACTTCGATTTTCTATGAAACTTTTACTTCAATTTCCACTTACATGGACCATCTAGGTTCATTCTTGGAAATTGGAGCTCTGATGCAAATCTGTAACATCCCCAGCCACCTAGGCCGGACCACGCTACTCCATAAAACAATCTTACTAAACTCTGATACCATATTGTAGCATCCCCAGCCTTAGACCTCTAGGGTATGCCACATCAAAATCTCATTCCCACTGCATATATAAATAGACAAATACATTCTGCTAATACATAAATTCATGCGGAAATAATAGTAAGCCTATACATACAACATACATAGGAAATAATTATAAATATAAAGACATGTACAAATACACAACATGCAATTGAACACATAATTGATACTTATATTTTTATAGAAGACCACCAACTTTGTGCAGACCTTCCACAAACCTCCCATCCTTAGACCATGCTTCTCAAAGCTCTCAACAGTTTGTCACCCCCGTGTTGAGACTAAACTTCACCTGATTAAAGTGATTCCTATATAGGCCGAGGTTACATAGTCAACAGGAATGATTTTGTTTCCGAGAGCCAACTCAAACTAATAGCTTACAACCTCTCATTCCGCACATGCCTTCCTCACCCCAGGAAGTGTGCCCCTTCTCTACTCAATAGTCTTTCAGCTGCCCCACTTCCCTTCCAGGGTTTCAACAACAATCCGAGCAAGAAGTCTCAGAGGTTTGTAGCTATAGTTGGCCCCCCTTAGGAAATAAATTTCTCAACAATTATCTCACCTAGAGAGAGTTTCTCACAATCCTAACAACCTGCCTCTTCAATCCCATGGGCCTAAAAACCTGCTTCTTCAATCCATCTCTCTAGTCATCCATAGTAGAGACTCCAGTGAAGGCATCAAAAAAAAATTAATTAAGGCATAGGTGGTGGAAAAATCCACATTCAGGTGAGGAACAGAGATGGTAGCAACAAAAAATCAGTTAAGAAATTGTACTGGATTGTGTACGGTACGTGGTTTCTACCTGTGATAGGGAAGGTACAACATTGGCTCAAGTTAGTACAGGTGCGTTGTGCATCCTAGGAGGGTTATAGTTTACTACTGATAACATGAAAGTAGGGTTATAGCTCTTGAGTGCATGCGGGCTCTAGGGGTGTGTGAATGATGTAGAGGTTGAGTGATGGAGTAACTGGTTAGAACAAGGTGAAGCAATGACAGACTGGTAAAATCCTGAAATGCAAGGGTGACTTGGGGAGAATGGTTGAGTGTGTCTGAAATGGAGTAATTTTCCCACATTTAATTTTCATGCACCCTTGATGACACATGACCCCTTAGGAGTTCATTTCTCTTCACTTGTATTTCATTTCTCCTTCCATAAGGACTTAGGATAATATGGTTTTTATCCCATCCTTAGAATTTAGGAATAATAATAATATTCCCTTAGAAACAAACCCTCTAGCTTAGCCCCTTTTCTAGGCTCTTAGCCTTCCCCCTTTCCCTTCCTAGTGGAGTTTAGTCCCCCATACTCTTTTATTGTGTCTGATCTACATTCAATGATGTATTATATTAATGATATGAGTGTTTACATATAAAAAAATAGGCACACTAGCCTTTAACATCTAGGCTCTCTGACCTAATCATCACATAAGCCTTTTGGCTTATAATAAATTGGCTCACCATCCTACAAAACATATTCACATTTACAACTGGGGCTCGGTCTTGGGGTGTTACATTATGGATATATAACACATTTTTTTTAAAAGCAATTCACTGATTAGATTGATTATTATCCTTTTCTACCAACCCACCTAGTTACTTTATATCAATATGCATAGAAAAAAAAAGAAAATATAATATTTAAGTCATCTTTAAATCCTGCATAAAAAGGTTTTATTCTCAAAATAACAATTTAAAATATTATCTTTGCATTGTAATAAATTTAACAATTTAAGATTCAACATTGAAGTTACAACATATCAAAATATCCTACTACTCAATTTGAATGAAATTGCTCAATCATGTTCTAATGCTTCAATTCCTTTGAATGCTTCTTAAAAAAAACCTATTTTCCATGTACAATTGAGATATCTTGGTTGACAGATATGAAAGTTGACAAATCAGGATCATGATACAAAGGTTCAAGCCCAACAAGGCTCACACTCTAATAATCTACGAATCTGGATTTGACAAGTGTCACCCCAGTGGCACCCTGATTGCCACATTGGCACTACACGCCATGACGACGTCACTCTCTCACTCTCCTTCGACCTAGGTAACAAGACCTAAAACCAGGGGCTGGAACCTTGGTCACTAGAAATTGGCATATCGAGACTTCCTGACATAACCCTATAGGTGAATTCATCGATATCCCAAGATCCAATGAGATTCATCATGGTAGATATCAATGGTGGAGGTTATCTCCACCTTCATATCCAACGAATGCCGAGTTTCTCAAATTCAAATAAGGAAATTCAAAGGTTTAAGGACTGCTCCAGAGTTTTAATACTCTCATATCTCTTCTTTGGATCCGCATGTATGGATCTCAACAAGGAGGATTAATTTGGAACTTGATTGTCCCACAATTCTTTCGAAACTTACTCTACCAACATTTGACACAACCTCCTTCGACTCTTTAAGTCTTTAACATAGGATGCGAGCTTGGCAATTCTTCCTTTCTCGTAACAAGAATATTTTTTGGTTTCACGACCTTATCTAGCCTCTCATACACATCATTATAGTTAAATAAATTATGTTATGAGGGAATATTACAATACTCTATTTATCTCTCAGAAATCATATATACCCACCAACAATTTCATTGAGGGTACTAGTATTCCAAATTCCATACTTCGCAGCATATTAAACTTGCAAACAATACCAAGGATTTATTCCAAATACACTAGGATAGTTATCCATAAATGAGGATCATAGGCTACAACCATTTATACATACAAAAGAACGTATCTAGTCATACATTATAGTTCAGTTACACAAAGTATAAGAAATACTTATCTATTTGCATAATTATAGCCGATCAACTGATTGTGGGTGTTTTACTTTCCACCTAACCATAGGCTCAGACACACTCATTCTTAGCACTCTGGACATGCCCATTCCAAGCCATGATACCACCAGGGAACCTATCTCTTTTTGGTTCTCAACAATTTGTAAAGGACACTCTCCTTCACACCACCCTCGGTAGATATTTCCCCACACCCACCTAGCTCAGGCCTCCACGAGGTTTGTCAAATACCTTCCTAGTATCAATCTTGCAAACTTCTTAGCTAAGGCCATATTTTTGGGCTCTTTGACCCAATATTTAGAGCTCTTCTTCTCTTGCACCCTGTCCGTTTGTTTTCTATCTTTCCATTCTTGCATCACCCGCACGTAACCCCTTTGGAAGGTTCTCGACCCATCCCCTTCATTCTGTCAGAATGAAATCGGGTCAATATGATCTAAAGAAAATTGTACTCCATGGTACCTTTGGCTGACATTTTTCTATTATTCCATCCATCCTTCCATACTTTCATTTATTGGAGTGGTTGGGTTTTTAACCACCAACCACTGCCATTAACTGGGTTTTCTCGAAATCTGGGACAAGGGAATCAATATGAACAAGGTTTGAGGTTGTTTAGTTTAATAGGGCCTCCTCTCATTCTTCTAGTGGTATCATGGCCAGTACTTCAAGGCTTCACGCCCACAGTCAATTTTTGTAATTTCAATTAAACAAAAATACATTTACTATGTTTTTATGCCATTACATGGCAACTGTAACTCATGGTTAATTACACATAATAATAGGTTTAGAAAGGGGGGTGTTACAACGACTGAGAACTTGGCCCCTATATAACTCAATGCTAACTGCATTGAGGAGAAGACATTTGATTAGATCATGGAAATAAATATTAAGGGAACCCGTCAACAAAGCTTTCAACTCTATCAGGTCATCAAAGTAGGACAATTTCTTCTGTTGATTAAGGTTGGCTGTCATTGATGTCAACCCTTGAAGAAAGTATGGTAGCAAATTTCGGTAGCACAAAGGTTTGGGTAATGGAACCAAGTTTGTTTGATGTAAATATGACTCATTATTGTCTTGTCATGGTTGATAATAAGTACAAATGGATGAACTCCAAAGTGGTCCCCTTATGGTGAAAGCCCTCACAGGAAGACACTTTGTGGATTGAGGTATCCTATAATGATGGTTAGAGAACCCATGATTAATTGTGGAATAATGAGATGAAGGTCAGTGAATTTATCAGTGAAACTATCCTATATGGATAGTGCTTGTCATGCCATTTCCAGTGGTATGTGGAACTTCACATAACTCCTCATGGTTAGATATTTATGGCCATGTGAAGTTGGAGGACCCTCATGAGTCATCTAGAAGCCCAAAAAAGTCAAAGTGTTTGCGAAAGAAATTATTTAAATAATAAAGTTAATGGAGAACTCCCTAAAATAAGGAAAGTGGGATGCTAAATGAAAGTATAAATAAGAGGCAAGCTCTCTCATTTAATCACACTTGAACACATTGATTATCCTTTTTTGTGTAAGGCTTATTGCAAGTACTCATTGATACATCTGAAGTTGTGAAAGTCTGAGGTAGTACGAAGGGTTGACGATGAAATTCTTGGAATTACAGTGAATACTAAAAAACCCTATTTTCTGAGGCATACGTTGGATGATAATGTATTAGGGTGCATACATACTGAGGCATACGTGGGATGGCAGTGTATTAGGGTGCGTACATGTTGGTAAAGCCATGGAAACTTGAGAAGATGAAGATGCAAAAGTTATAGATTGTGAGATCAATCTCTATAGAAAGTCTACAGTGATCAGATACATCAGATCTATCTATTGGTTCAAAATGTATGTCTTATTTCTATGAATAGTTTGATTTTGATGTATGCATGAGAAATGGTTATTGATATTTGATAATTCTCTTTAGAGAGACTAGAGGCTGCATGGGATCTTCTGTACAAGTTAGATCTACAGAAATACAGTGATGGTATATTTATCATTGATACTTCTTGTTAGAATTGAGGCACATCTTTTATTTCTTGGCATATGGCTAAGGGTTTGTGGTACATGGTTGAGAGCTTGTATTTGGGAAGTGGTTGATGTATTGAGAGGCTGAATATCAAAAGGGTTTGATGACTAGATCATGTGAGGGTTATTATGCTTGTTCATGATTACACACACCTATATGGCACGTGACTAGAGAGAGATATATATTCTTTGGGTAAAGGATATGTATGAGGATGCATGCACATAGTACAACTACAGTCTGGATACAGTGACAGGGTGAAGATCTATGTGAAAGAAGTTGCAAAGGGTCAGAAGATTTTAGAGAAAAGAAAAACCTAGTTTTCAGAAGGCATATGCAGGCTACATAATAGTTTGGTTGCATACATATGCAGGATACATAACAGATAGGGCATGTACATACGCATGTTGTAGCACTATAGGTCACGTACCTGTTGTATTTTTGTTGATACATGTTCATTTCAAGTACAAATTGATTACAGGGCAGATGTACAAGTTGGATGTAGGTCAGTGGTACAAGTTGATACAGTTGTACAATGGTATATCTCAAAATGATAGTGTGACAGTGGTTTCATCATTATACTTCTATGTCAAGATGGTTGGATGGTGCACATAGAGGTGGTTGTAGCCACTTTCCAATAGTAACCAGAAAACATAGGGGGTTGTAGCCTCCTTCTGGTTGCATCCAGAGAATTGGGGAGTTGGAGCTTCCCTTAGGTTGTAAGGGGTTGGAACCTCCTTCCAGTTGCAGCTGGAAAACAAAGGAAGTTGGTGCTTCCAATGAATGTAAATCTTCAAGACATATAAGAAAAAGCATTCCATGGTTTTCTCTTGCTTTGGGTTTCCACATAAAACACTAGTGTACTGTGTATGTGTATAATTGTTCTGCTAGAAAAATAGGACCGCGGAGCAATAAAATAAAACAAATGCAGAAACAAAACATAGAAGACACACAATACAAGAGAGACACAGATTTATGTGGTTCACCCAGTGTGGGCTACGTCCACCAGAGGGTCATGGGCCCTAGATCCACGGGGAGAATTTCGGTCCTTCTTTATTATTATCCGACCAAGTAAGAGGACTACAATACCACAACAAAACCCATTGTAACTTCCTCTTCTTTCTCTCAGGTCTCCTCTCTCAAATACGAAAATGATACCATCTTCCTAGCCACAATACATTTTTCCTCTTAAAGAGGGTTGCCTTCTAGGAAAAAAACCCTAACATAATCTCACAGTAGATCTGGACCTTATAATGAGCGGTCCAGGTTTACAGTAGAAAATTACAATATGCTTTTACAAGGGCAATTTTTTGCTTTGGGGCTTAAGCCCTGACTCCCACCCAGGGCCTTCTGCCCCAGTCGAGGGGATGCTTGGGACCTGAGGAGGTGGTACCCCCCTCTACCTCCCAGCAGGAAGGGGTGCTTAACTACTTACAGATTGTAAATACTTCAGAGGTATAAACGAAGGTGAAAGAAAGGACCTACGAATCAAGAGGTCGAGGCTCCACAACCAGCAATATCCCACTCGGAGACTGATATCAAAAATTCCACTGTTGTATATCTTGGACTGCAGACAGCTTCTTGGACTTGGCAGATTTCTCATCTTCATCTTCATTCTTGAGACCAATTGACGGCGGGCTTCGGTTTCTCCACTGGTCTCCTTTGTTAACATGTCTGCAGGGTTCTGGTTAGTGTGTATCTTTTTCCAACTTCATTGTCCATCTTCAGGTGGATGGTGTGAGTGGTACCTCAACTGTATATGCTTAGTCTTGAAATGTTGGATGGAGTTCTTTTGCAAGGTGAATGCGCTCGATATCACGGTACAACTTTCTATTCTCCTGCTTCTTTCCCAATTCCTCCATGAAGCAAGCACGTATTGATGTCTCTTTACTAGCCTTTGTAACAGCAACATACTTTGCCTGTTGTTGAAAGTGCAACAAATCTTTTCGTTTTGAAATCCAATTTACTGTTATTCCACCTATAGTAGAAACATACCCTTTGGTGCTCCTACTATCTTTATCACCTAACATATATGAATCAAAATATCCATATAAAAGTGTATGAATCTTCAAAATATAATGTATGAGTAGTAGTACCTTTAAAATACATGAGAATCCACTTTCTGCCTCCCAATGTTCTTTATGGATTGTTCATATACTGCGCTCACAACTCTGCATGGCCTGCAATATCTAGTCTTATGCAAACCATTCTGCGTATCAAAGCGCCAACTTCTGCGATGAATATGGGACCACGGACATGTATTCTATCTCCTCCTAATCTTGGGACACATTTAGTTAATTTGAAATGGCTAAACAAAGGTGTACTAACTGTTTTACGTGCATTCTAAACCTCTCCAAGATCTTCTCTATGTACTCACCATGATATAATGTCAATTTGTGATTTTTGTCTCTTGTTATTCTCATACCAAGGATTTTCTTTGCAACACCGTCCTTCGCCATAAAATGAATTGGCTAATTTCTTCTTGAGCTTGTATGCTTATCCCTACATATTAAACCACCCGCAGCAAACGCATGTCATCCCCTAGATACAAAATAGCAAGATAATAAAGCTTCCATTTTCTAGCTTTAAATTAAACCGATTAACTTTCGAATGGCGTCTATAACCCTGTTCTGTCATAAACGTCAAACTTCAAATACTGCGCCTTGGAACTTGCTTTAGGCCATACATAAATCTTCTTCAACACATACCAAATTCTCCTTCCCTTTGACCTCCTTTTACCCACAGTAGGCTGGCTGCATATAAATCTCTTCCTCAAATCCCCATGGAGAAAGAATGTTTTTACATCAGTATTCAAGATGAAAATATTCTATTACCACAAAACTTAAAATATTCATAATTGAAGTCATTTTAACAACGGAAAATATTTCATCAAAATCTATACCTTTCTTTTGAAACGACCCTTTACAACAAGTCTAGCCTTGTATCGCTTTTTTCTCCTCCATCTTCTTCCTTCAATTGTAAACCCATTTATTCTACAATGCTCTCTTTTCCCATGACCTTGAACAAGTCTAAGTTTGGATTTATTTTCCAAAGGAATCCATTTCCTCTTTCATGCCTTGCTCCACTTCTTTTGGTGTCTACACACATTGCCTCTTCATAACGATACGGTTCACCAGAGTCGGTCAACAATAAATAATATAATGGAAGGTATGGATTCAGGGGTATACTTAACTTGGTATATCTTCTAACAACTTGCAAGTGTTTGAGGGTACCTGCTGCTCCCGGTGTTGTACATTTTGATTCGAGGGTTCCTTTAGATTTGTTCCCTTTTCGATGTCATCAAGCACTATGTATTCTTGTTTTACATTTTCTTGTTTCTTTCCCATGCGATCTTTGTACATGACCTTCTCATTAGATATGACATCTCTCCTATTGATTTTGCTATTTTCGCATCCCATGGTGATAAACATAATCATTAGCATTGTATCCAATAAAGGTGCATTTCTTGGATTTTGCCTCAAACTTTGTTATATTTTCTTTATCAATATGGACAAATGCTTCCTGGCGAAAGTTTTCAAAAGAATAGTTTACCTTTTTCCTATCCATTCCTCCTAAGTTCTATCCACAGAGCTTGAAGGTCCTCTCTTTATTAGGTAAACAAAAGTATCTACAACTGTCGCCCAAACTATAAGAACTGACCTGGCATTCACAAAATCTCAGCCTCCTTGCATGCGGCTCATGATTATTGTTCATCCTTTCTAAGACACTATTTTCTTTTGGTGTTCTTGTAACTGTCTTCTTTCTACGAATCCTATGGTATGAATGGTAATCATCAAGCTCCTTACATTGCGATATTCACCTCCATTATCTGATCACGAGACTTTCAGAGCTTATTTTGTCTCATTTCTCTCCTTCAAACTTTCCATTTCTTAAAAGTGTATCAAAACATGTGATTTTTGCAATGGATACAATAAACCCCAGTTTTCTAGTTGCATCATCAATAAAAGTAACATGTAATGAGCCACCAAAGAGATGAATGCAGTGGTCCCCATACATTTGTATGCCTGGCTATAACCTTTCATTCTTCTTTTTTCTTTCCAGCTCTGATGACTCTCTTTGTTTTCCATAAACTGGTCTCCTGGGGTCCAAATCAATTTGTTTAAGATATGGCAACAAATTTCTTTTTTGTGAAGGATCTGCATAACATTCTCACTCATGTGTCCCAACCTACTGATACCATAGTGTTGTATCCACTCTGTAGAAGCTAAAGATATAGAAAGTCAGTATTACCAGTACATGGGTAATGTACCTACCCAACCTTCTCTCCTTTATTTATCACCAATGATCTTGATGACCTTCCATTATCGTAAATATGGATGTAACCTTCACTTGAGAACTTCCCTGTTGAAATCAGATTTTGCTTAAATGCGGAACATGTTTACCCTCTTTCAACAATAACCATTGGTTTCCATTTCGTTGCTTATTTTACCTTTTCCCATTCCAACAATTTTGCATGGTTTATTATCACCCAAATGAACTGTCCAAAATCTGTGAACATAATCTGAAAATGTTTCCTATGGGGTGTAGCATGAAATGAAGCCTCTGAATCTACTACCAAGACTTCAGTAATATTATCCTAAGAAAGAATCAAATCATCTTGTAACACATCACACATTACATTCTTCACGATTTCTCTCCTGTTGTCCATCTCTTTGTTTCTTTGGAGCTCTCACAATCTTTCTTAGGATGTCCTTTTCTTCCCACAATTCCGACACTCTATATTTCCAAGTGCGGATTTGGATCTACCATCCTAGAATTTCCATGGTTTCCTTAGTCCTTTCCTCTATCCTTTTTGTCTTCCCTGTTCTCCATGTTCAACAAATTACATGATGTCTCACTTGTGATTTTCGTCATTTCCTCACTGGGATAACACCAACAACATCATCAAATTTACAAAGTATTTGAACCGGAGGCAGAGTTACTGACCATGACCAAGCCATTCTATCTTTAAACTTAGTAGGCACAAGATTAGAGAACCCTAACCTCATCATCAAAGGTCCACTTTTATAGAACTTAGTTGATTATTAACCATATTAAAATCATTTAAAAGATCTACAACAATAGACCCTGCTGACATCTTGATATTAAATAAATGCTTCATTAGAAATACCTTATTTGTGGCGGGGTTTTTCATGTAATTTAATGCTTAGCATCCATCAAACCCTTCATTGTCTTTTTTCTTTTCGAGATATTGAAAGCCACCGATCTTGCCAGGCTCATTTGAGTATCGTTCGACCTTGCTACGCCGGGGGATGAAGAATGGGAGATTCTTCGTCCTTCATGGTCACTGGCTTCTTTTCTACTCCATTTAATGGTAGGAATAGATCATTCCGATATAAATAGTCTTCCATTTTCATCTTCCATAGTTGGTAGTTTTGGTTGTTAAATTTCTAGACCCTAAATTTTCCATCTTACGACATTGCTCCCACTCAGACCGGGAACCCTCTTTCTGCGAGTTACCTCTGTCTCGATACAGGTTGTTAGAAAAATAGGACCCATCGGGCAATAAAATAAAACAAATGAAGAAACAAAACATAGAGGACACACAATGAGAGGGCCTGATTCGTGGTTCACCCGATTGTGGAGCTCGTCTGGAAGAAATTTCGGATCCTTCCTTATTATCCATCAAATGAAGGAGTACAACCGTCCTTCCTTTATTATTATCTAGCAAATGAAGGGATACAACCTACAACAAAACCCACTGTAACTTCCTCTTCTTTCTCTCACAGTCTCCTCTCCTAGAATACAATATTCACCATCTTCCTAGCCGCAATACATTTCCCTCATAAAAGAGGGTTGCCTTCTAGGGAAAAAAAAACCCTAACATAATCTCTACCATTAGATCTGCGACCTTATAATGAACGATCCAGATTTACAATGAAAATACAATATACTTTTACAAGGCACCCTCTGCACTCCCCCGCATGGAAGAGTGTACCTACTTCTGGGGTGTAAATACTTCATGGGGTATAAACACGGCTGAAAGCAAGGACCTATGAATCGGGAAGATAATCAGGCTCCACAACCAACATGTTCATTTGTTCATTTCTTATTTACTCTGTAGTTATTGGATGATAATGCTACATTGAGATTTCACTTGGATTATATGGTTAAAAAGGATTAAATTTCTATATTATTGATTCACACCGCCTCTCAGTAATCCAACAATTGCTTTCAAAGCAAGTTAATTCATAAATCCATTTAACCACTGAAAGGTAGATCATGGAGAGAAACAACTTGTATACAAATGGAATACCATGGTTTGATGGACAAAAGTATTCATTTTGGAGCATAAGGATGAAGACATATATTCAAGCACATGGATTTGAAATTTGGAAATCAATTGTAGATGGATACACGGTATCTGTATTTTTGCCAACAAATGACAAAGCAGTGAAACTCGATTAGAATAATTCCAAATCCACAAATGAGCTTATGAATGGTCTTGGTGAAATGATATTCACCAAAGTTTCACATGTTAAATCCGATAAAGATATTTGGGACAAACTTCGAAATATTTATAAAGGAGATTCAAAAGTCAAAGAAACAAAACTTCAAACTTACAGAGGTCAGTTTGAACAACTAAAGATGAAGGAAGATGAGAATATTGCATCTTACTTCTTACGAGTCGATGAAACAATAAATGAAATCATGAGATTTGGAGAAGAAATCAATGAATCGGTAATTGTTCAAAAGGTACTAAGATCTCTTCCTATGAGATTTGACCCTAAGATATTAGCACTAGAAGAAAGAACAGATCTAAACTCAATAATCATGGATGAACTTCATGGAATCTTTACAACATATGAAATGAGAACTAAACAATAAAATCCAGATGTAAAAGAATCAGCCTTTAAAGAATCCAAAAGATCAAAGAAAAAATGAAAGCAACAAGAAAAAGAACATAGAAACAATAGTGACGTCTTAGAAGATGATGAAGAAGTGGCCAACTTTGTCAGAAGACTGAACAAGGGAACCAATGGTAGGTATAGAGGTAAGATTCCTTTAATTTGTTTTAATTGTGATGGTATTGGTCATTTTTCTAAAAAATGTCCTCATAAGAAAAGGAGAAATGATGAAGGTGACTAAAAAAACAAACAAACTTATAAATGCAAAAGAACCACAAAGAAAGTTTTCAAGAAAAGCTTATGCACCAAAGAATACATCTCATCATTAGATGAAGATGAAGTTAGTGATAGTGACACAAAAAGAGTTCTATTCATGGAAGTAAAAGACTCTGATAAAGAAGACTTTGAAGTAGAATATGAAGAAGTCGAAGAAGAAATTGAAGAGGCAAAATTTGACTACCGAGAGGAATTGATGAGTGACATAAAAGTTATCAGAAGAGAAAAGAGGAAAACCAAGAAGCTACAAGAGGAACTATACAAGGAAGAAGACACTCAGGAATTAGAACAAATCATCACAAATTTGAAGGTTCAAATTGAATAAGATAAATTAATTGAAGAAGAAATCAAAGAATAGCTAGAAGGAAGAGACAAGATCATTGGAAATTTGGAAGCATAAATTGTCACATTAAGAAAGGATCTTCAAAAGAAAAATATTCAGAACAACTCAAAAGTTTTGAATGACATTATCAACACTCAAAGGCCTAATCATGACAAGTCTGGAGTTGGATATAATCAGACAGAAAAAGGATCAAGCTCCAAAACAACAAAAGAAGAAACATATCCAAAAATCTATGTAGAAACAATCAAAGGGGATAGGAAGGTCTACAGAGAAAATTACAAAGACACTCCTCCACTGAGAAGATTTAGATTTTAGAATCAACGACCAACATAAATATACAGGTCTCAGGAAGAAGCAGGATTCATAAGAGAACCTACTTTCAGAAGATCTTCAACTCCTAGGTATCAAACTATGTTTTTTGGTTTATGTTATGCATGTAATCATTTTTGACATAAAGATGTAAATTGCAGAGCTAACAACAGGGAACATAAACAACTTTGAAAGTCATACACAAAAGGGTTATCCAAGAAGGCCTAGTGAAACACAAAGAAGAAGTTACAACAGGTTTGAATCATTGAGCAATAAAGTGGAATGCTACAAGTGTAACAACTTTAAATACATGGCCAAAGATTGCAGAATGACAATCCCTCCTAGAGAACCACAACAGAACAACAACAATAAAACATATGAACCTCAGAAACGGACATGGATAAGAAAGCATAAGCAATACAACAATGAAGAATTCACACTTGCTCTATTAGCTAAGCATAAGCAATGTGGTTGGTATGTTGACAATGGCTGTTCAAAACACATGGTAGGTGATAGAGACATGTTTCTTAAATTAAGAAAGGAAAGATATGGATCAATCTCCTTAAAAAATGATGATTCAGTTAAAATCATTGGAAAAGACACAGTCAGAATTGGGAACACAAATACAAGGGAAAAAAATGTTCTACTAGTAGAAGATATGAAACATAATCTTCTAAGTGTGAGTAAAATGTGTGACCAAGGTCATAAAATTACTTTCGATTCACAAAAATGTGAGATAAGAAAAGAAGGTTCAAGAGAATTGATTGCTACAACTACGAGAACTTCAAGCAACATATATGTGTTAAGTTAAATTGGAAATGAAAAGTGTTGTCTAGTAAAGGAAGATGAAAGTTTTCTATGGCACAAAAGAATGGGTCACATACATTTTGATAACCTTGTCAAATTCAACAAAAGAGAAGCAGTCAGAGAAATTCCCTAGATCAAAAAACCAACCAACACTTTATGCAAGCATTGTCAACAAGGAAAACAAACAAAGACCAGGTTTAAATCAAAGGATTATTGAATGACAAGACCACTAGAAATTGTGCATATTGATCTAGTTGGACCAACTACAACAAAGGGTTTAAAAGGTGAGAAATACTTTATGTTATTAGTTGATGATTATACACGAATGAATGTAGTTTTCTTTCTCAAGAATAATTCAAAATCTTTTGAAAAATTCAAGATCTACAAGGAAAAGGTTGAAAATGAAATGGATGAAAAAATCAAATGCTTGAGATCTGATAATGGAGCAGAGATCACTTCAAAGGAATTTATGGACTACTGCAGCAGCTATGGAATAAAAAGACAATTCTCCATTTCCAGGACACCTCAACAAAATGGAGTTGTTGAAAGAAGAACATGACAGTACAGGAAATGGCTCGAACAATGCTAATGGATTCCAATTTGACAGATATTTTTTGGACACAGGAAGTGCATACAACAATTCACATTCAAAATAGAGTAATGCTCAGAAAAAACACTGAAAAAACTCCCTACGAACTATGGAAAGGAAGACTAGAAAATGTGAAGCACTTTAGATTTTTTGGAAGCAAATGCTACATCAAAAGAGAAGATGACAGAATGGGAAAGTTTGACTCTTGTGTGGAAAAATGAGTACTTGTTTGTTACTCAAGTACATTGAAAGCATACAAGTGTTACAACCTGAGATTGAACAAAGTTGTGGAGAGCATCAACGTAACAATTGATGAAACATGTAGACAAGAATTAAAGGAAGAAGAAAATGAATCAATGGAACAACTTTACAAAGAAGAAATAGAAGATGAAAAAGAAGGGGAAGATGAAGAGGATCTGATAGAAGAATAAGAGCGAGTTCAACAAGCTCATCCAAAGACACCTAGAAGACAAGTACATAAGAATCATCCTTCATCTCAGATTATCCAAAACAAACATGTAAGAGTTGAGACTAGAAGAAGAATGTGTTGACTAGAACAAATGCACCTAGCACTCACATATATGATTGAACCAACCTGTTTTGAAGAGGCCAACAAGGATGAATTTTGGAATGAGGCCATGGATGAAGAATTGGATCAAATAGAGAAAAATGACACTTGGGAATTGGTTCCAAGACCAAAGTATAAGAATGTGATCGGCACAAAGTGGGTATACATGAATAAATTGAATGAATATGGACAGGTTACAAGGAACAAAGCTATATTGGTATGTAAAGGATATGCACAGGTTGAAAGAATTGACTTTGAAGAGACATTTTCCCCAGTTGCCAGAATGGAAGCAATCTGATTTCTTTTAGCTTATGCATGCTCCAAAAATATTAAAGTGTATCAGATGGATGTAAAATAATATTTTCTAAATGGGGAACTTGAAGAATAAGTATACATTGAACAACCAAAAGTATTTCAGTTGTCAGAGAACACAAACTATGTGTGTAGATTAAATAAGGCCTTGTATGGTCTAAAACAGGCTCCTAGATCATGGTACTCTAGACTGGATAAATATCTACAACATGCATGGTTCAAAAAAGGAAGTGGAGACAACAACCTCTAAATCAAGATAAGTCAAGGTAGTATTTTATTAATTGAAGTTTATGCTGATGATATTATTTTTGGTAGTGATGATGATAGGTTAAGCCAAAAATTTGCAAAGGATATGCATAATGAATTTGAAATGTCATTAATTGGAGAACTATCCTTCTTTATGGGACTTCAGATATGTCAAAGCAACCAAGGAATTTTATTTCTCAAACCAAGCATATAAGAGAAATACTAAAGAGGTTCAGAATGGAAGATTGCAAACTAGTTATCACTCCCATGCAAACCAGTTGCAAGTTGAGAAAAGATGATGATTCAAAGTCTACAAATCAGACTCAATACATGTCAATGATTGGTAGCCTACTATATGTGACAACATCCAGACCATATGTAATGTAGGAAGTTGGACAAGTGGCACGATTTCAAGCAGCACCAAAGGAATCACATTTATTAGTAGTGAAGAGGATTTTCAGATATCTCAAAGGAACATAAGATTTTGGATTTTGGTATCCAAAAGGAAAGGATCTATCACTTATTTCCTACACAGATGTAGATTTTGGAGGTTGTATTGATGACAAGCGAAGCACCAGTCGAGCAACGTTCTACTTGGGTAAGTGTTTAGTATCATGGCTAAGAAAGAAACAATCATCAATATCTTTATCTACAGCTGAGGCACAATATATTGCAACAACATCATGTTGTGCACAGGTTATTTGGATGAAACAAACTCTGACATATATAAAGGTTCATTATGATGAGTCCATTCCAATATATTGTGATAATATAAGTGCCATCAATATCTCAAAGAACCCGGTGATGAAATCCAAGAAGAATCACATTCCAATCAAGTATCACTTTCTACGGGAAAATGTTTCAGAAAAAAAACATCAGAGTTGAGTATGTGTGCACAAAAGAACAAGTGGCAGACATCTTTACAAAACCACTTCCACGAGAAGGATTTGAGTATCTTCACTAGAGACTTGGAGTTATTTCTACTCCAAAATGAATTCTTTTGAATTCTTATCTTATATGTCTTAGATGTACACGAGGACACACCATAAAGAGGATAGTTCAGTTAGGGGGAGAAACCCCGGATGGAAAGATACCTTTTCCATTGATGAAAAAGGGGGAGAGATTTATCAGATGCAGAGGACAGAGGCATGTTTTTAGGGGGAGAAATGGTCACAGATATGCAGAGGACAAAGGCATGGTTCCAAGGGGAGCATGATTGATATGACTTTAGTATTGCATGACATGATTTCAGTATTGCATTAGAGTGTTGCCATCAATGCCAAAGGGGGAGATTGTTGATTAAGGTTGGTTTTCATTGATGTCAACCCTTGAAGAAATTTTGGTAGAGAATTCTGGTAGCAAAAAGGTTTGGGTAATGGTCCCAAGTTTGTTTGATGTAAAGATGACTCATTATTGTCTTGTCATGGTTGATAAGAAGTACAAATGGATGAACTCCAAAGTGGTCCCCTTATGGTGAAATCCCTCACGGGAAGACGCTTTGCGGATTGAGTTATCCTAGAAGTATGGTTAGAGAAACCATGATTAATTGTGGAATAATGAGATGAAGGTTAGTGAATTATTCAGTGAAACTATCCTACATGGATATTTCTTGTCATGCCATTTCTGGTGGTATGTGGAATGTCACATAAATCCTCACGATTAGAGAGTTATAGACATGTGAAGTTGGAGGACTCTAATGAGTCATATACAAGCCCCAAAAAGTCAAAGTGTTTGCAAAAGAAATTATTTAAATAATAAAGTTAATGAAGAACTCCCTAAAATAAGGAAAGTGGGATGCTAAATGAAAGTATAAATAAGAGGCAAGGTTCTCTCATTTAATCACACTTGAGCACATTGAATATCTTTTGTTGTGTAAGGATTATTGCAAGTACTCATTGATACATCTGAAGTTGAAAAAGTTTGAGGTAGTACAAAGGGTTGACGGCGAAATTCTCGGAATTACAACGAATACTAAGAAAACCTATTTTCTGAGGCATACGTGCACTGACAATGTATTAGGCTGTGTACATACTGATGTGTACGCGGGCTGACAGTGTATTTGGGTGCGTACATGTTGGTAAAGCCATGGAAACTTGAGAAGATGAAGATGCAAAGGTTCTAGATTGTGAGATCAAGCTCCTAGGAAGGTCTACAGTGCTCAGATACATCCGATCTATCCATTGGTTCAAAAGGTATGTCTTATTTATATGAATAGTTGGATTTTGATGTATGCATGAAAAATGGTTATGGAGATTTGATAATTCTCCCTACAGATACTAGTGGTTGCATGGGATCTTATGTACAAGTTAGATCTACATAAATATAATGATGGTATATTTATCATTGATAATTCTTGTTAGAATTAAGGCATATCTTTTATTTCTTGGCATATGGCTAAGGGTTTGTGGTACATGTTTGAGATCTTGTATTTGTGAAGTGGTTGATGTATTGAGAAGCTGAATATCAGAAAGGGTTTGATGACTAGATCATGTGAGGGTTATTAGACGTTTCCCCATCTGAAGGAGGAACTTAACACAATATAGAAAATCGCTTCCTAAGGGGGGAAGAATGATCCAGGTGGACATCAATGGACACCTAGCTATTCTATTGGCTCAAATTATAGTTTCCATCTTAGGAGTTTTTCTATAGTTTTTTGGGTCCCAAACTTCCGAGGTCGTTTTGAGGCCCTAAATGATGTTTTTTTTTTTAATTTTTGGGGGTTCAAGTGATGGTCATATGCTTGGAGCCCATTCAGAATGTGTTCTTTTTTGCTAGACATTTCCAATGAGTTATTGCACACCTCGAGTGAAGATCGTATGAAAATGTTACGCCCCCAAGAAATTGACGTATCAACTACCCCCATCGAGGCACGCAAATCTTTTGGCGTTTCATCTTCTAGGGTTAGGGTTTTAGATGTTTAGGGTTTTCTCATTTATGATTTATGTTTAAAAATTCCTTTGGAGCATCATTATAATCGAATTCTTATGAATGAGTGTAGCCCACACATATCTCTTTAGAGATAAGATACCACCATTCTAGCTAGCTTCTGTGCTTTGCATTTTATAGTATTTTGTATTCTAGACAGTCATTAATAGAATGTTAGTTTTGTTGTTTTACAATATTACCGTGTTCCTTGCAATATCTATGTGTATATCCTTGTTACATCTCTATTATATTTTTACCTTCACGTCGTTCTAAAAATAATCTGGATCATCATAAGACCCTAATGGTAAAATATTTAGATATAACCTAGTATCCATTCCATCCATGTTTACTGCACAATATTTTACCATTTCAAGAACTTTTATTTGTGTTCCTATAGTTAAATGAACTAACCAAGATTTCTTATGTTTGAATTTTTCTAGTTTATAGTGTTACACACCAAAATGTCACACTTAAGTGTCGCATCTATTATCCACCTAAGGGTCGTAAGTGTCGCAAACGTGTTGTATGCACCTTACTAAGTGTTGCATGCACTTTATCAAGTGTCGTATGCACCTTAATAAGAATCACATTCACTTTGACACCATGAAATAACATTTTTCATGATCTATAGTCTTTCTGAAGGAGAAAACCCAACATGATATTGTTGAAAAGATGCTTTTTACCTTAAGTTTTGATCCATTATTGAAGGTAAACGTCCCCCTGCCCATGTATAGGGAGTGTTGATCCTTGATCAATGCTCCTTGTTGAACTATGGGGGAGCATTGACAATGATCTGTGCTCCATACTAAGGGAGCGTTGAAGTGGTTAGAGGAAGATTTGGTCATCCTACCTTATTCTAAGGGTCAAATCCAAGATGCTCTTAAGCAGATTTAGTTGAGGGGTTGAGTCATGAGTTGAGTCACCCATATTCCCTCCATTTTGGGTAACCAAATCCTAACTTAAGGAGATAAATCCTCAACCATTTCCTAGTATTCTTCATGGTGGTTAAGCCTCTCAAATTCAATATAATGAGGCCACTCAAAGGTGAAAGAGGGAGAAATTATTTTAGAGTGTCAAACCTTTGATCTTATATAAGGAATTCATCAAAGCATCATCATTCTAATCTTGAGACATTCAATCAAGGGATGGACTGAAGGTCTCAGAGGAGATTCTTGTTGGAACAAGGGCAAACCTAGGGTTCAATGCTTCAACAACGCACCAACAAAACCCTAACTATCGGCCCTTTCAACAACACCTGTGAAGCAGATGAAGTCTCACTTGAGGTAGAGGAAGGGGGGGTTGCAAGACACAGGTGTCTACAACCAGGCTGGGACATAGATCTATGATTACAACACTTAACATAACACTTAAACAACGATATGCATTAGTTCTTGAATCTCATTCGCATCACAGATTAAACCCTTATCATAGATCAACACAATAAAATTACAGATCAAGCACTTCCAATCATTTGGCATATAACATTAGTTCATATATGACATTCAAATACCGTTAAGCACTAAGAAACAACATTAGATGCATTCATCATACATTAGAACAACAAAACTAAGAAAATAAACACATAAATAACATCATGCAAAGCGCATCAAGAAACAAGATATACTTGGTTCACCCCAGTGTGGGGCTACGTCCACCACTCTTCTTCTTCTTATTTATTATTCTTCAAGCTTATTACATTCATCCGCTCCTGTGCACAAAGCCATAGATCCAAGCTTCACACTAGATAGGTGATCTGCACATTGCACACCAGATCCACCTTCCCCAAATTAGGTCAAGGCACAGAGCCAACTCGTTAATAGTACAAAGCCTTACTTTACACAACCAGATTGCACAAAGCAACTTACAATCTCTTGCACTAAGCCAAACATACTGTGCACATAGTCAACACTTAGTAGTTGTTGTTTCTACAATACATTCCTTCCTATATATACTTTTACAATAGGGCCTAAACATGGGTAAACCCATGGGCCGACATCCCATAACCCATTACATAAACCCTAAAATCCCTTGTTGGGTCCACAAGCCCGCAAGATGAGTGAGCTCCCACAATCTATGCTCCACTTGGGCACTCCATCTTCGACCAGCCTGTCAAAGTCCCAAAAGTGGTCAAACATAACCAATGTTTCCACAAAACTTGGTCAAGGGTCAACATGCCCCCAACACTCACCTGTGACTCATCCCAAGTCACTCATATCTGGGCAATGTTGCTTCAAAGGCCTCAAGCTTAGCTCAAGATGCCTCGACTTGTTGTTTCTCCAAAGCCTCTTGCTCGACGAACTTCTGAATCACTTTCTCGGTGATAGGCCCTTCCAGGCATTGTTCCACTGTCACAACCACTTGGTCTAGATGCAAACCTTCTCCTTCAATATCTTCAAAAATCGTGCAAGATTCCTCCTGCACCGGCTGTAATATTTGTGTCACCTCCATGACTCTTCTCTGGATGGTAGTAATCTGTTGTTGGACTGCATGTCGTTCCTATGATATTTTCATCTTCTCAACTGCAATAAGAAGCTTCATCTATGCTTTCATGGTGGATGCCTGTTGCTTCAATTCCTGTAGATTTGCGTCCAATGTCCTCAACTCTGGGTCTTCTGCAAGGCGCTCATAGGTCTGTGCACTATTATCAATCAATTCCTTACACTCTAAGGTGAGTGACCTGATTATTTCTACTACATTCTTGGTATCTTCTTCCCTCTGATCATGCACTTATTGTGGAGAGATCGACACTGCTTGGAGATCTAACTCCATTACTCTTTCTTGAAGCTGCTAAATGGCCTCAATGAGCTTCCCCACTCATATCTCGGTAGAATCTTCTTCCTCCTATGCTAATCCTGGTATAGAGAGAAGTGATTTAGTCACTGCCTCTTTGATCGCAATCTACTCTGCGAGTAGATGGTATTTTTCTTTCTGCATCTCTTCTTTGTCCTCCTCGAACATTTCCTGAATTTCATCTTTCTCTACCTGCGCAGCTCGAAGTTACTCTAAGACCTCCACCTTTTCTTGCGTCAAGGCTTCTGTAGCCTGTTCCTTTTCTTCTTGGACTCACTGAAGTCAAGCCTCTATTGCATATGCTAATATTCATAACTGGGCGGGCTCATCCCCCAATTATGCAATCTTCAGCGAAGAAGGCATAGTAGGTACTACGCGTCTTGAATAGATGGTTTGATGTATCTCCTTTAGCTCCTTCTTGATTCTTTCATTTAGCATCTCCTTCTTTACTTCATGTCACTGCAAGATATCTTTTGAAGCATCCTCCATGACTAGGATGAGAGATCGACATCGTCCACTGTGACTACATTCTTTGACTGAGACTTATTGGCACGTGTCTTCTTTATTGCATAGGGTTTTTGCGGAGAAGCCTTCCTTTTCTTTGATGTTTCGACCTTTGTAAGGGGATCCTTCGGTGGTGTAACTTCACCTTTGTCTTTCTTTTCTCCTTATTCCCCACCTTATTCTTGGTTCACTTCATCTCCTCCTCCTCCTATAGGTGAGTCAAGCCTACTTTCCTCTGAGGATTTGACCTCCTTATTAGTTTCTATGTCCTGTTCTTCCTCCTTTTTCTTCTTTTTCTTCATGCTAGTCTATCCATCATATTCGACCCAAGTGACCATGGGAATTTAGATGATGTTAGGGTTGGAGAGTTCTGCATATTCCACTGGTACAAGGAACTCTGCTATCCATTCTTTGGTGATCTCCTCCATATCTTCATTGGTTAGCTTATAATAGGACTAAAAATCCTCCTTACTCTCATTCCTATGCACAGTGATGTAGATAAAGTGTCGATCCGTGTGGAACTTCACTAGCGGTCTGTACGTGTGGAGTGTGTTCGACATCATCCATGGAAAATCCTCAATAGCACGCTTCAGCTTCTAGTATTAGGCATGGAAGAAAACATTCGACTGCCACTTCTTCAACATGTCATTCGTATACCACAAGGTGGAGAACCTTCCAGCCAACGGCTGGGATGGCTCAACTTCGAGAAATTACATTCCTTCCGACATCTGCCAAGTGAAAAAGGTGATCAATACCAATAACCAACTAAAGAGGAATTCATAACCCTGGTCCTGCACTTTGTGATAGTCCTTCTTGAGCTCGTTGACGAGGTAACTCACCCAGTTCATTTTCATTCCTTTGATGCACTTTCCTACGAGGTCTACTGCAAATCCAACAACCTGTGTTGGACAATTATTTCTGATGATCTTGCCAGCTATAAGCTGACAATCTAGGCACACTGCACCATCCTAGATAGAGGCTACCTTGTAGCCTCACTTTCCCTTTTCTACATCACCATAGTCTTCCTTTATGCGTTGTGCCAGGGAACGATATGAAGTCTTCCTTGGGTAGAACTGCTGAGGGTCCGGTCCCTGCATGCTTAGTCCTGTAATGAAATGGATAAACATCGGATCCATAGTGACGCGCTTGTTGAGCCATAGATATCCTCCGTTGTAGCATGACAGGAGGAGTTTAACATAAGAATTAACCTCCTAACGTCAACCAAAGTGAGGGATCTTCATTACATTCAGGATCGTTGATTGTGCGAGCTCCTTAATCCACAACTGGGAGACTATGCGTGACTTCTTCCCAGTAATTTTCATCAAATACTGATGTGATGCGAGCATCATGTAGTTCTTCCTATCTCTGAGGTTAAAATCACTATTCTTCAACACTGGGATATGTCTTAACTGAGGTCCAACTATGCGTATCCCCTTCGGGATGTATGTGGTGATCAATGTGTATTCGAAGTCACGTGGGATACTATCGTGGTTCACCGTGCCAACCAAAGGTGGTATATACTCCGACAAGACCGACAGGATCTTCTTTGCATTAGGCAGATCATCGTGGTTTTTTCTTTTCCTCTTCAGTAGTAGGACTAGAACGATGTCCAGTCAAATGGGATTCTTGCAATCATACAATTGACGATATAGACATAACTTTCTCATCCATGAGGTCGACAAGAATCTCTGCCACAAAATTTTCTAACGTGTTATGTTGACCCGACATTCACACTTGTAATCGAGTAGATCGGGTAGGCAAACAAACAAGCATGGTGTTGACGATTAAATTCGCAATGAAGTTTGGCCTGCAAAGTGTTGCTAAAGACTATTATTATAAAATCTAAATAATACTAGCAGGTGGGACCCCCTTGTAGATTGGAGATCAACTCTGATGTTTATTCGATGTTATGTTACTGTTCGACACTACTTTCATGGTTGACGATATCTTGTTTTATTTGATAATGGATCAGACATATTTGACAGGGCTCCTTTACTGTTCCAAGATCAAGTAACACCGAATTTATCATGGTTATCATTGCTGACGGTTCTTGTGACACCTGCGACAGACACATGTTAGTAATAACGAAGGAAAAGAAACTAAAAGAAGAAATTGTCCTATCCTATAATGCTATACTATGTGCATTAACAAGGGTCATGGAAAATCCAAGCTAACATAGGATAGCCATACGAGTTATCGAGGTTGTATATAGCATAGTTGGTATGTGTTTATGAATAATAGAGGTGGTAATATGTGATACGGGTGGCGCTCTTGGAAATTAAAGGTTGTTGGTTCAAGGTGGATGATGTGTTTGATTAGTAGCTGGCGCCTACTAAGAATTGAATGAAATTGCAGTAGGTAAGTGATGTGAATTTACTGCACATCGCCTTTACCCCTACCATTGGACACCACCCTAGTCGGGCTATCTTACAAACATTACTATTGTGGTTATGCTCCGATTTCTCATCAATGAGGAACCACTCGGCCAACTTGTGTTTTAAGACATTTTATTACACGTATGCTATTTTTTTATCCCTTCACGAGTCTAATTTGGTTATGAAATGTGTTAGAACCCTATTTAATAGGGGATCAACGTTCTGAATAATATTTATCTTTCCAGGCATATGTGTTCGCTCATGATGCATGTCGAAGGTGGTAGAAAGTGCCCGGCATTGTTCAAGCATAAGACAAGTCCCTCCACGCAAGCTTCAAAGTGAGTTTCGGTGTATTTTTTAGAAAAAAATGGTGGGTTGGTTTGAAATGGTAAAAGTTTAATTTTGGTGCGCAAAGACAAAGTTGTTTTGTTCGCAAAAATTTGGTGAATTTGGCAAAAATTAAAAATGGCCCCTTGGCCTTTGCTTTTATGCAGAAGTTTATGAATTAATTAACAAAAGTTTCACCAAAAAGATTATATTGGCCTCGGGCCAACCTCCTAATGCTCGACACCAAGGGATAAGCACCGTTCAATACACCAACAGCAAACACACAAAGCAGTGCCAACGCCAACGCCAACACCAAACCCCAAAGACCAAGCCTCGGGCTCACTTGTTGAAAATAGCATGTAACTGTTGAATAATTTAAATGCGCAAATTTCATTCCACCATGCGAATGTGGGATATTGCCCACAGGAAACCAAAAAATATATGAAAATCAACTTTAAAAACCTATGCCAGGTGTTGAACCAGTTTAAAAGTGTCAAATGCGAGGAAGCACGCAGGCAGAGAAAGTTATGAGGTGTCAAGAGATACCATCGGGCCAGATCAGGTTAAATCTCTGGAATTGTTAAATTTCCATGTGCATTGACATTGCTGGTGGCAGAGTCGATATCTATGTTCTCAGGACTTTAGCTACATTTGCATCTATGTTCATGGGATACACCCTAGAAAGTGGATCACTTCTTGCCATATTTAACTTTGCTCATATTGCGGAGGAATATTACACAAAGTGAGCATTGGGTGATGTCAAGGCACTAAAGGAAAGCAATCCGGAGGTTGCTCTTGTTTTAGATGCATTTGATTCAGCAATTTCACATCATTTTTCTTCAATGGCTGCCAAACGTGTTCTTGCGCATGATTTGGAGGTTGATTCATATAGATTGGTCTGGGCTGGTGAGGCTGTACCCGTTGATGGAGATAGTGTTCCTGAAGGTGAAAGAAACTTGGATGGGATGTTGATAATGCTCGGCGACCAGTGAAACAGAGTTATTACTATAATGTGGCTGATACGACTTGCACAGTGTTTTGAAAAAGAGAATGCCACGATAAGTTAAAATTGCAGAGTTGAATAGTTGATCATGGTCTTGGGACGATTTCGAGATTCAATCTGGATTTCATGGCGGCGCATATCACCCAGAGCTCTTTGACTGTAGGAGAATGTCAAGGTCATAATCCAGTACCAAGGAATGCCAATGACTGATAAACATGGCTTGTGTTTTGAAGCAAAAGGAGTAAATTCAACCTTCCTAGGGCAGACTGAGGACATCAGTGCTTTTAAGGATGAAATTCTAAGGCTTGTTTCTATGAACGAAGGAAAGTTACCCTATGGCCATCTTGCATCTTATTATGAGAGAGCCTTCAAAAAAGAGACTTTGTCTGGTAAAATATGGTTATCATAAGTTATAGTCATTGATTCAAGAGATGGGGGATCTATGTATGGAAGGGGATGGTCAGAAAAAAGTATGTGTATATTAAAATTGCAGATACTTTGAATATTTCCATAAACACAAATGAAAATAAGAGGAAAAGAGAAAATAGTTAGAGAGACTATTCAGACTGAGATGTGTTTATCTGCATGCAAACCAAACCGAGGATTATAGGATGGATGGCAGTCTGGTTAGTTGGATTGATAGGTCGGATGCCAAGAGTGGAGAAACAGATGCTAGAGTTGGAGCCGAAATTCATTTGTGACGAAATTTAGCAACATTATTTCAAAGATCTAATGATTAGTTTTTGACTTGACAACAGATGTTTGTAAAGATGGAAAAATAGCTCATGTGATATATGCTTTGCCATTTTATTCCTACTCTGGTTAAGCTGCGGAACAATTAGGAAACTTAAGTGCAGACACACAGGTGGCTTATTGACTCAAAATCTATGCAAAATAAAGATGGCAGTGTCTTTCAGAATCCGAGGCAGCAACTACAGGGAAGTGGCAGAAGTTTCCCATTTTTCAGGCAGTGGTTAGATCACTGAGACGAGGTGGAAAATTATCCCAGTTTTTAGGCATCGTTTGAACCATCTAGAAAACAAGAAATCCAGTTACAGGGAACACATGGCAGGAGGTTACAGTTATCCAACCACCTCAAAGCATTCGACTGTTGTTTATTGTGATGCTATTAACTTCCATTTGCCAGCAAACCATGAACTAACTCCATATGTCGAAGAAGCAGATACCAAATCTAGTTTCCAGTCAATTTGTTGTTTGATTTGTTTGAGGAAGCAATTGACAAGTGTTTATCTCGTAACTATTTTCTATTTTGAGAAACCAGAGGCAGAGCCCGAATCTTTGAAGGCTAGGGGGATTTTTTATTATATATACACATGTAAAAAACATAGAGAGGGTTCGACTGGGCAGAGTGAGAAAGGTTTCGACCTGTGGAGTTTTATTCCATATGGATGGACCTGTGAGAGGTTTTATTTGTGCTTGACTGTAGGGTTGTGCTTGGCCAGAAATCTTTTTTGTTTTAATTCTTTAATGATTGATCAGTAACAGGCTTGTTTTTCACAGGATTCTTGTGTGGGTGTATTGGTGGTGTTTCCCTCTGTTAAAGTGTTTTCCTGGTTATCTTTCATTTTTTTTTTTAGTTCTTATTATCAGAAGGAATGTTATAGATGCAGAATTTATCAGCAGATACTCTGTTTCTCAGTTTATGATAATCTTTATGTTGATCTTATAAAAGGCTAGCTTGGGAATTCTTAGCTGCTCCCTTGCCTGTTTTTTTTCTCCACTTTTTCTTCCTCAATTCAACATCATTAAAACTCAATTCGATCCAAGGAGTTCACTACTTTCCCTATGTAAAATATTTTTCTAGATATGAGAAATCAATCACATTTCTAAGAGCAAACCCCATTTTCCCAATGGCCCTCCTTGTTGTCCCAAACTGACCATTTAAAAACCAAAACCAAAGCCCTATACTTTCATAGCTAGCCTAAAATCCACCCCTTAAAAACAAAGCTAAATCTAAAAGAGAGATCCCTCTCTGAGTCTTGGAGGGCTAGATACAAGACTCAAAGCAGTTCAAGGTTACCTCTGTGATTGCCTCAGCAGCCTTAGGCAAATTATAGAGCGCTAACATTTTTGGCGACTCCACTGGGGAACTTCTCCAGATCTGCACTTCAAGTTCAGATTTGACTTCTGATGGTGAACAAAAGCCAAACATAGGCAGGCTGTACCATTCACCTAGTGACTCCATTGTTCAAGATCCTAGTCTTCAAAGTTCACAAGCGACTCTACTGCTGAAGACTCCAGATTTCAAAGCCTTGATGATACTTCAAGATGACAAGGTATGTGGAAAATCCTATATATTATGAAGCTGTCAAAGATCTCAGGGATGAGTTAGAATATTTTCAATTCGATGAGGTTTCGTTAGCAGTTGTGTTTCATTGTTGTAAATCGAAAAAATATTCTCATAAAAGTAAAATGTGTGTTCTCGAGCTAGTTGCTGAAAGACTTGAAAAAGATATTGAGCTTTTGAATACTCCGATTCAGTCTTATGAGAAACTCACGTCTCCCAAACCAAAAGATATTGTGTCCTCTTTCGATTTTCTGATTGATGAATCTTTTGTTGGCAAGCATAAGTCTGAAGTTGAACAGTTGCAGTCATGGTCTGATATTGAGGACACGAATAGGAAACTTATCCATGTTAAAATNTTATAGAGCGCTAACATTTTTGGCGACTCCACTGGGGAACTTCTCCAGATCTGCACTTCAAGTTCAGATTTGACTTCTGATGGTGAACAAAAGCCAAACATAGGCAGGCTGTACCATTCACCTAGTGACTCCATTGTTCAAGATCCTAGTCTTCAAAGTTCACAAGCGACTCTACTGCTGAAGACTCCAGATTTCAAAGCCTTGATGATACTTCAAGATGACAAGGTATGTGGAAAATCCTATATATTATGAAGCTGTCAAAGATCTCAGGGATGAGTTAGAATATTTTCAATTCGATGAGGTTTCGTTAGCAGTTGTGTTTCATTGTTGTAAATCGAAAAAATATTCTCATAAAAGTAAAATGTGTGTTCTCGAGCTAGTTGCTGAAAGACTTGAAAAAGATATTGAGCTTTTGAATACTCCGATTCAGTCTTATGAGAAACTCACGTCTCCCAAACCAAAAGATATTGTGTCCTCTTTCGATTTTCTGATTGATGAATCTTTTGTTGGCAAGCATAAGTCTGAAGTTGAACAGTTGCAGTCATGGTCTGATATTGAGGACACGAATAGGAAACTTATCCATGTTAAAATGCTGAAGGAATACCCGGAGAATCAACAAATAGATCATTTATTTTTTGACTCGGTTGCAAATTATATGGAGCTCTTTTTCAGGGTAACTGTTCAAACATGTTTTTTCTGCAAGAACCCAAGCTATCACCAGCTACCACTACATATTTCAGTTTTGATTTTCATCAAGCATGACGAGGAAAACCAATCATGGGATCAACTACTTGGGTGGCTTCATTGGCACTTTTTCATTACCTGATTGAAGCAGTAACAGTTAGCAAAATAGGGTAGGTAGGAATGCGCCAATAAGCTCATCAGGATGAGCACTGTCTTTTTTGTTTCTTCATAGTTTATTTTTAGTTTACGGTTTGGGGGCATCCCAATGAGCAGCTGGTCGGCAGAATTCAGAGTTCATGGATTCTAGACACCTCCTTCGGAGCTATCTTCCCCAGGTGGAGCCTATGTTAGAACCCTATGTAATAGAGGATCAGTGTTCTGAATAATATTTATCTTTTCAGGCATATGTGTTCGCTCATGACGCATGGAGAAGGTGGCAGAAAGAACCCGACATTGTTCAAGCATAAGACAAGTCCCTGCGCGCAAGCTTCAAAGTGAGTTTCGGTGTATTTTTTAGCAAAAAATGGTGGGTTGGTTTGAAAAGGTAAAAGTTTAATTCTGGTGCGCAAAGACAAAGTTGTTTTTTTTCGCAAAAATTTGGTGAATTTGGCAAAAATTAAAAATGGCCCCTCGGCCTTTGCTTTTATGCAGAAGTTTATGAATTAATTAACAAAATTTTCACCAAAAAGATTATATTGTCCTCGGGCCAACCTCCTAATGCTCGACACCAAGGGATAAGCACCCTTCAATACACCAACAACAAACACACAAAGCAGCGCCAGTGCCAACGCCAACACCAAACCCCAAATACCAAGCCTTGGGCTCACTTATTTGACATAGCATGTAACTGTTGACTAATTTAAATGCGCAAATTTCATTCCACCATGCGAATGTGGGATATTGCCCACAGGAAACCAAAAAATATATGAAACTCAACTTTAAAACCCTATGCCAGGTGTTGAACCAGTTTAAAAGTGTCAAATGCGAGGAAGCACGCAGGCAGAGAAAGTTATGAGGTGTCAAGAGATACCATCGGGTCACATCAGGTTAAAGCTCTGAAATCGTTAAATTCCCATGCGCATTGACATTGTTGGTGGCAGAGTCGATATCTATGTTCTCAGGAATTTAGCTACATTTGCATCTGTGTTCATGGGATACACCCTGGAAGGTGGATCACTTCTTGCCATATTTAACCTTGCTCATATTGCGGAGGAATATTACACAAAGCGAGCATTGGGTGATGTCAAGGCACTAAAGGAAAGAAATCTGGAGGTCGCTCTTGTTTTAGATGCGTTTGATTCAACAATTTCACATCATTTTTCTTCAATGGCTACCAAACGTGTCATTGTGCATGATTTGGAGGTTGATTCATACAGATTGGTCTGGGTTGGTGAGGTTGTACCCGTCGATGGATATAGTGTTCCTGGGGGTGCAAGAAACTTGGATGGGATGTTGATAATGCTCGACGACCAGTGAAACATAGTTATTACTATAATGTGGCTGATACGACTTGCACATTGTTTTGAAAAAGAGAATGCCACGATAAGTTAAAATTGCAGAGTTGAATAGTTGATCAGGGTCTTGGGACGATTTCGAGATTCAATCTGGATTTCATGGTAGCGCATATCACCCAGAGCTCTTTGACTGTAGGAGAATGTCAAGGTCATAAGCCAGTACCAAGGAATGCCAATGACTGATAAACATGGCTTGTGTTTTGAAGAAAAAGGAGTAAATTCAACCTCCCCAGGGCAGACTGAGGACATCAGTTCTTTTAAGGATGAAATTCTAAGGCTTGTTTCTATGAACAGAGGAAAGTTACCCTTTGGCCATCTTGCATCTTATTATGAGAGAGCCTTCAAAAAAGAGACTTTGTCTAGTAAAATATGGTTATCGTAACTTACAGTCACTGATTCAAGAGATGGGGGATCTATGTATGGAAGGGGATGGTCAGAAAAAAGTATGTGTATATTAAAATTGCAGATACTTTGAATATTTCCATAAACACAAACGAAAATAAGAGGAAAAGAGAAAATAGTTAGAGAGACTATTCAGACTGAGATGTGTTTATCTGCATGCAAACCAAACCGAGGGTTATAGGATGGATGGAAGTCTAGTTAGTTGGATTGATAGGTCGGATGCCAAGAGTGGAGAAACATATGCTAGAGTTGGAGCCGAAATTCAGTTGTGACGAACTTTAGCAACATTATTTCAAAGCTCTAATGATTAGTTTTTGACTTGACAACAGATGTTTGTAAAGATGGAAAAATAGCTCATGTGATATATGCTTTGCCATTTTATTCCTACTCTGGTTAAGCTGCGGAACAGTTAGGCAACTTAAGTGCAGATGCACAGGTGGCTTATTGACTCCAAATCTAAGCAAAATAAAGCTGGCAGTGTCTTCAGAATCTGAGGCAGCAGCTACAGGGAGGTGGTAGAAGTTTCCCATTTTTCAGGCAGTGGTTAGATCACTGAGACGAGGTGGAAAATTATCCCAGTTTTCAGGCATCGTTTGAACCATCTTGCAAACAAGAAATTTGGTTATAGGGAACACATGGAAGGAGGTTACAGTTATCCAACCACCTCAAAGCATTCGATTGTTGTTTATTGTGATGCTATTAACTTCCATTCGCCAGCAAACCATCAACTAACTCCAGATGTTGAAGAAGCAGATACCAAATCTAGTTTCCAGTCAATTTGTTGTTCGATTTGTTTGAGGAAGCAATTGATAGGTGTTTATCTCATAACTGTTTTCTATTTTGAGAAACCAGAGGCAGAGCTCGAATATTTGAAGGCTGGGGGGATTTTTTATTATATATACACATGTAAAAAACATAGAGAGGGTTCGACTGGGAAGAGTGAGAAAGGTTTCGACCTGTGGAGTTTTCTTCCATATGGCTAAACCTGTGAGAGGTTTTATTTGTGCTTGACTGTAGGGCTGTGCTTGGCCAGAAAGATTTTTTGTTGTAATCCTTTAATGATTGATCAGTAACAGGCTTGTTTTTCACAAGATTCTTGTGTGGGTGTATTGGTGGTGTTTCCCTCTGTTAAAGTGTTTTCCTGGTTATATTTCATTTTGTTTTTAGTTCTTATTATAAGAAGGAATGTTATAGATGCAGAATTTATCAGAAGATACTCTGTTTCTCAGCTTATGATAATCTTTATGTTGATCTTCTAAAAGGCTAGCTTGGGAATTCTTAGTTGCTCCCTTGCCTATTTTTTTTTCTTCACTTTTTCTTCCTCAAGTCAACATCATTAAAACTCAATTCGATCCAAGGCGTTCACTACCTTGCCCTGTGTAAAAGCTTTGTCTAGGTCTGAGAAATCAATCACATTTCTAAGCGCAGACCCCATTTGCCTTATGGCCCTCCTTGCTGTCCCAAACTGACCATTTAAAAACCAAAACCAAAGCCCTATACTTTCATAGCTAGCCTAAAATCCACCCCTTAAAAACAAAGCTAAATCTAAAAGAGAGATCCCTCTCTGAGTCTTGGAGGGCTAGATCCAAGACTCGAAGCGGTTCGAGGTTACATCTGTGATTGCCTCAGCAGCCTTAGGCAAATTACAGAGCGCTAACAAAATGGATATTGGCTCAAGTGTATCATCTATGCTTTCCTTAAGTATTGTGACTGTGTAAATGGTGTTTGTGACGAAACGTTGATGATTCTCTTTGAAATGGTGTTGAAGTCATAACATTACTGGTTATCCTGGGTGTTAGCAGTCACAAGAGATCTTTAATATCCTTGTTGGTTTTCTTAGAAGATCTTTGTTGGTCTTGGTGGGATATTTTCACACTTTCACATTGTTGTATCCAATATGTGGGTTTTTTATGGGGTTTAATGACTAGAGCGTTCATGTGACTAGGCATTGTACTTGTGGATAGTTGGTTGTTTTCACTACTGTAGGTCACGAACTAGGTTTCCTGTTCTTACTCGGCCCTGTCTTCACCTCTGTGTGGTAGTTTTTTGAAGGGCACGAGGGTTATGCCCTGTGTGAAAATAACATTGCCATGCCAAGTTAAAGCCTCACCTCCTGTTATGGCCCCTGTCATGGAATTGTTTCCTATGCAAAAATAAAGCATAGCTCTCTTCGTGTGTACACCTTTGGCCTCAAAGTTTTCACTATTACGAGAAGTTCGTTCTGTTCCTTCTATGATGGCTACCGAGCAGACCCTTAGCCCTCCAGCCTGGGGTTTCATAGGAAAACCGTCAGGTCTGTCAAGTTGTTATGGGTTATTGTGGATTGAATGTATGGTCGACCACTTTGGATACGGACTCACCCAATTGGTCATATGCCAGTCGTATTGGTTTGGCATTTGGTTACTATCTCTGTGATAATAATGATAAACCCTACATTGCCAAATTGCAATTTCAAGTGTACAATCACCCTCCTTATGCTAATAACTCATTTTTTTTAATGAAGAAGGCCTCTGCCTCAATTTGATTTGATGTGTGGGTGTGCATAGTCACCACAACTTGTTAGGGTGATTGAATTTTTGTGACAGTGGCTAATTGTTTGGTTAATACACAGTCATGGGTATTTTCACTGAGAATCATTTGGACGATTAGATGGCATTGGTTACAAAGGCTTGATGTTGCTCACACATATCGCGTGTGCGCACGAGGTTTTTGCAAATGAATTAATGGGCATGGTAACTGTATTTTTCTTTGGGGTCGAATGACTATTGACACAGATCATTGTAGAGAATATTTCCACTACATCTTTGTATTTGTTCAATTGTGTAAGCCTGGGTTTGCACAACATAGTCGATTACAATGTGACTAGATCACAACGATATTGTATTTAATCGATGTCTCAGCATGATGGATGATTTATTGCAGTGGTAGAGTATTGTTTTTGTTGAAATGGAGATGTTCCCTCATGGTGTTTGTTGGCTGCGCACTGTGTATAACATAGATGGATTGGGTGCTCACACTCAGGGTTACCCACATATTTTTAGCACGATTGGTTGCAACCCGATCATTTGTTGATATAGGCTTGTTGTTGATACCTCGTCGGTTGGCTAGGTGGCCTAGTTGTTTTTTTAGTCACATTATATTGGGCTTGCACAATGATGGATTTACACTTGTATGATTGAATTATTCGGTGCATATCTTGTGTTGGTGGTGGCTATTGTCTGTTTAATTGTCAATTCAGGTTTTGGCAATTTGATCTTGATTTTGGGTGTCTGTCCTTATTTATTTATCGAAGGTCACTGCATTAAAATGACAGACTCGATGAAAATGATACTGTGAATTCATTGTGATTTTTGGAAATATGAATCGGGGTATATTTGTTGATTAAAGGTAGTGGTTGATTTTGAATGGTTATAGATTAGAAATGGTTACTATTCGAAAATTGTTATGAAATGAAAAGAACAATACATGAAAGGAACAAAACCCCTTACAAATTGTGTGGAATATATGTTGTCTTTTGGTGACACTGTGTTGGGTATTTGATTATGAACAAAAAACTAGTTAAACACACAAAAATTGTTATTTGGTCAAGATAATTGATGGTTGATGCATCTCTTTTCATAGAATGTTTATGGATCACTTAATTAACTTCATTAATAGTAATCATCTTTCTTCCCTTACATTATTTCATTTTTTGCTAATAACAAACCCCGTCACCTCCCATATTCATTTTTTCACTCCCTGTTCTAAGATTAATTATAGTCAAGAGAATTTCAGTGTTAAATCAATTGGAAGTGGCAGTTGTTGTAGGAAAATCTCCTTGCGGATAGGTAGATCACCTCTAAGAGATTGACCCTAACTCTAGACAGAAAATGCTTAACATGGACACTGACTTCCTTTCAAATCTATCTAAACTAATACATGAGAAGGAAGGATAACATAGGTACCTTTTATCGATGTTTGTCCCTGCACACTTCGAGTTGCGCTTCAATCCTTTTGCTCCTCGTTGCGTTCTGTGGACAAAACAAGATGCAACCGCTTCCTACTCTATTGATATTAGCTTGAAAATAGATATATCAACTAATGATAAGTTCATGTGACATCAGACACAAACTAGAAAGAAACAGGATAAGCGTGTCATATTGATGAGAATAATGACAACAATACTTACAATCGTAGATGTGAATGCGACAGCTTCGTCAAGTCCCCTTCATCTAACCCTTGCCTGGAAGCTCCACAACCTGGATAAAAACAGCTTCACTGATCACTCTCCTTTGGCTGGCTATAAGTTTCCTCCAAGATCATAAGTTTCATAACTTCAATTCTTCCTCCCTTTCCACCATCATAGAGCCATCATAGAGTTATCTTTAGAACAAGTTGGGAACCTTCTCCTTAGATCAGGGATCTCTTGATGAAACCAATAATTTGAGCACAACTGCCTCCTAATCTCGAAATATCCTCCCCTTATTCTCCTCAACGGGCCAACTACTGCCTCAGATTAGGTAGCACTCCCTTAGAAGGGGCATCAGAGCGCTGTAGCGCTCCCTGGTAAGCTTTAGGGGAGGGCCAGCACCTTCAATATGGGCAATGCTCCTTCAGAGGGGGCTGGGGAGCATTATAACGCTCCTTGAAGCCTTGTAGGGGAGTGCCATCACTTCTAGGGCTAAAGTAGGGGAGCGCTCCCCGTCAAAACCTTTGTTTCAGGGCTCTTTTCAGGTGTCAAGAGTTATTTGACTTCAGTAAACCAGTTCTCCTCCTTCAAATCAAGCATATGAGATGTTATAAGTGTCTCCTTAGTGTCATTGACATGGCAGTATGTCTAAGAATCATTTGCAACACTTGTGACCAACTTGCGACACTTGCGAAAGTTGTAAGGAAGGTGTGACACTTACGACGATTGAGAGGGATATGCGACACTTATCCAACTGAGCAATTTTGACGTGTAACAAAATGCCCCCCAAAGTATGAAGTTAGAAGATGCCAACTGATAACTGAAATACTTTGTAGATGTCCAAGCAAGGGTATAGACTCGGAGAACCTGAGAGAAGCTGCACACAAAACATCCAACAAATATCATGACATATTTCAAAACCCAAAGCAGGCATACCTATGCTTGGGTGATCAAGACTTTGCAAGATATGGCCGCCATAAAATACACTGCGGATCCATAATTGTATTGATAAAAAGGTATAGCCACCGAAAGTACATTGTGGATCTATACTCTAATGACGTAGACAGAGCATAGCCACGAAAAATACACAGTGGATCTACGAGATGACAAGACATAGCCACGACCAATACAAAGTGGATCTATGTAACAGTGTATGTGTTCTTTGTCCAATGGAAATTCCTTCACAGCCTGGGCGAAGCATATACCAAAGTGATCGCTCAACCCAGGGTCTTCTTACCAATCCCAATATGGCATGAATATGACCATGTGAATGGATGTCTTGACATCGAACATGGAAGAAACCACTTGATTACCGGTCAATGGTGTGAATCATTAACAAGTGCGAGGGAGATCACCATTAATGTTAATGATTCCCAAGGTACCCTAGTACATTCCAGCGAATGAGAATAGATGATCTAAGGTCGAACATCCATGGAATCATTCAATCAGGGGTCAATGATGTAAACCCACTGTCGAATGTGAGGAGGCCTGCCATTGAGGCATGCAGGTTCCAAAGTACTAACTAGTTTCTAAGCCTAATTCCTAGATAATGTGTTGGAGTCGACAGGAATAGACTCGTCGAGGGAGGGCCTTGATGTATCCCTCATCAACGATATGAAATGGAGATGGAGATGTAATTAGTAGATCAAATCGACATGGAATGACACAGGTTTTGAGGTAAGATACTTGGGATGGCTGACTCTCGAGGCAGATACTTCCCTTGAACACTGAGGCACATCAGCAAAACATTACATGGACCAAAACTATGCAATGGATACTGTGACTTGCGTCGGGTGACCCAAAGGAGTGAAAGGAACTCAAAGGATTGGCTCAGTGTAGAGGTTCAGCGGATTATGATATGTGCAGATGACAAAGTGTCGTGTTCAAGGGCGACTCTAAGAAGTGCTGGATGATGTTCTCAAGAGACTGCTTGGCTTGATCCTTTTAATTTTTTCCCCCATCCAGATAGATGAGTACCTCTTTTTGATTTAATGAGCTCGAGGAGGATAACACATGCTTGATATAACTCACCTTCGGTAAGTTCCTCTTCCTTTGTTTAACGAACCGGAAGAAGTAAGGGTTTGTTCCCATATGGGCCTGTCGATGTGTGCTTTAACGAGTCCAAAGACAGAAAACTCAAAGGTTTTTCAGGATTATAGAGTTTGGAAAAACACTTAAAAGAGAACTCTCTCAGTTCCTTTTTCGTACAGCAGTCCAATGAGAACGAAAAAGGGTTAAATTATCGCTCGAAAGACGCCCTTTCTGACCTTTTAACGAGTGTGAAAGGAAGAAAGGTCACTTGACAATATTTTCATATTTAGAGAGTCTAAAAAGGGTTTAAAGGAGACTCCAAGGGGGTTCCTTTTTCGTGTGTTCATATCCGTATGGGTCTAAAAAAGAGATAAAAGTTTACTCTGTTACGTTCTCATATTGTCGAGCTTGAGAACGAACTAAGACTATGCTCATAAATGCGACAAGGTGAATAATTCATTAGAACTGCCAGGAAACCTACGATGCCAGAAACTACAAACCAGAGTTTAGTGAAGCCATCAAATCATTAGAGAAACCCCAAAAATGACCATACCTTATAGAAAATGAAATTTTATAAATAACAATTGATTTGAGAATTCATTTACCATTTCATTTGCAAGGATTTTTGGAGTAGTGGAGAATCTCACTTTGAAGCAAATCTTGTTTTTCTCGCTG
>SNQJ01S0035525.1:37161-50197 GCA_010110895.2 Picea sitchensis | reverse complement strand
CCCCCCCTCAGTGTGAGACTATGACCTAGTGGGGGTGCCCAGGCCACTGAGTCTCCTCATCACCTCTCTAAGAGGTGGGGGACATTACACCATAGATAAGTTAAAGTATTGGAGATACATGTATTTTTAATGTGAACATCAACAACTAGGATCCTTGGATCTACATACTTGATAGTAAATATTTTCTCAAGAATTAAATCAACTAATTAACTGATGAGATGGACAATAGAATGATCCTTTTTCTTCCTACCATGATTCTTTAGGAACACTTACCATACAACTTTGGCATAAATAGGGACATCCTTAATTGCTTGAAATAGTGGGATCTTGACCACACATTTCTCAATTCCCCCAGAAAATCAAACTCAAACTAGGCAAGGGGTTTGTCCAAACTCAACCACTTCAGATAGGGAGGAAGTTGCTTGCCCCTAGGTTTTGGTTATTTTGATTTTTTGGGGGAACTTAGTTGTGGTGTATTTGGTGGATTGGCAGTAGATTGGTTTCCTACAGATTTGTCTCCTATTGGGTCATCCTCTATGGTGATCGAAGAAGTTGGATTATTGAGGATTCTCCCTAATCTTAAATGTATATCCTGAAAATATACATGGTATATGTCAATGTTGTAAGTGGATTGAGTTGGTTTATTGTTTGGGTTAGTAGTTGGTTGGGTAGGTAACCATTTACTTGGTAGCAGAGTGCTAGCGAGAAGTTGTAATTTTTGTTGTTGTTAAGGTAATTGGAACTATTTTTGTGGAAATTATGGAGTCAATTGTTGTTGTTGGGTTCCAAAAGAAGATCCTTGCCAACCTTGTGGCCATTGAGATCCTTGGGTTGGTTGGGATGGATATTCTTTCCAACGCATGGAAGAGTACCAAGGGTGATATGGATATTGCATTTGGTTAGTCCAAAAAGTATTATAAAATTGTGAAGGGTCTTGGACCATACTTGGAGGTCATGGATTCCAAGGTGGTTTTTTAGCAATGAATCAAATATGCTCTACTTCTTCATTAGTTCCTTAGTACACATCTTTTAGTCCTGGTATAGAAGGAAAATTGGCAGTAGCATGGTTCTATTCACAAATTCCGTAGATTTCAAAGTTTTTCAATGAAGAATCCTTCAAGGAATGCTTCTTCTTGCATTTAGAGAAAAATATAGATATTTCCCACTCTACCTCTTCTTGCTTTCTCTTGATCTGCAATGTATCAAATTGCAAGCTCAAAGAACTAAGAATACCATTTTTAAAACTATCCAACAAGCTACCAATTTTAGTCTGAGTAACTCCTCCTCTAGTTGACTTCATGATTCTTGCAACATCTTGAGGATTCTTGATCCAAATTTTAGGGGGTATATGGTCTAAATTCGGAGGAAAAATTCATAAATCTATAAAGCTAATAGATTTACCATGTGGATCAAGGAGATGCCCACCTCCTCATTAATTAATTGGGCTAATAGGTTGCCCATATGGGTCAAAGAGAGTCCCACCTGTCCATTGGGTTTTATTTTCCACTACTTAGTTATCTGGGTAGTTAGATGTATTATTATAATAATAGATACTCATTTAATGAACTCTTTCCATTATTGTATCGGGTTTTATTTTCCACTACTTAGTTAGTTGGGTAGTTAGATCTATTATACTAATAATAGAGACTCATTTAATGAGCTCTTTTTGACTTTTTCCAATGAACCATTTTGTAATGCTATATAAAGGCCTAGCAAGCCTTCTCATAATATCAAGTTACTCATTTTTGGCTTCTCTCGTATTTTCTATTGTTCATTGTGAGATTAATTAGCCATGAGTGATTTACTAGTAATTATTTTTAGAGGTGAGGCTCCTCTTTGAGCCTCACCTTCTGAGTACTTCATTTACATGTTTTTGTCTTTGTTTTTTTTTCATGCAATATTGGCACGTCTAAGATCCTCCTCTCTCAACATTCAAGACATCCAGATCTCAGCCCCTGAGATCCAGATCAACGATATCAGAGCAGGTATGCTCTCCATCGCAAGGGTTTGAATCATGTTGTGGGTTCAATCATTTGCAGAAATCACCAACCTCCTTTTGGTACTATCAAAATCCATTTGTCGGGACATACACTGTAAGCATCATAGTTGGTCCACAGGCACTACATGGATTTTTTTTTTTACCCTCAGATCTCCATTCACCATTACAAGGAGAACCATACATGGATTCATTACATCCATACATGGATTCACTACATCTATACATGGATCCACTACATCCATTGGTATGCAACATTTTAAAAAAAAATTCAGGTCTCCATGCTTCCCACTGAGGTTCCACAACCTCTACAAAAACCCATGTTTCTCTACAAACCCTTGGGATCCTTTGTGGCCCTCTACACTCAGCCAACTTCAAACAGGTGATGTGACCTCTACACATAATTTCAGAAGCTCTGCCATATCTCACTGGAAATATCTCTTCAATATATCAAATGGGTATTTTGTGGAATCTCATTTGGCTTCCTGGTTTGAGAGATATTATCGATTCAATCTCATCATGTATTTGACCCAAGGAGGTGGTGCGTACCACCATATTCAATGGTATTTTTATCCCTTCTCGGAAAATCTACAGAAGGATTTCCACATATGGTTAGAAATATATCTTCAATGTCTCAAATGGGTATTTCGTGGAATCTCATTTGGCTTCCTGGTTTGAGAGATATCATCGATTGAATCTCAGCATGTATTTGACCCAAGGAGGCCACGCGTACCACCATATTCAAAGGTCTTTTCTCCTTGCTCAAGAAACTATAGAAGGAGTTCCACATATGGATGGAAATATATCTTAAGAATATCAAATGGGTCTTCAACGAAATCGTATTTAATCACCTGTAGCATAAGTTATGAATAGATTTGCAGAATAATGTTCACAGCCTCCAAAGTTGTGATTTTTCCATATTATTTTTTTAAATTTTGGGATTTTATTAAAAAATATTTATTTTTCTACCCATGTACAATGCCATTGTCAACTAGGTTATGGATCAGCCACAAACCCATGGTTATGGGTGTTGATGATTGCAGCGTCATATGACATTCTCTAGGATACGTTCTCCTCTGTGACTGAGTTGAGTCGACCTGTGAGAGAGCCCAATGTTGGGTGTGTCCATGTGATGGGGTGTATCGTTCTCCTCTAAACTGAGTTGATTCGTCCTCCATTGTTGGGTATTCCCATGAGATGGGTGTATCGTTCTCCTCTGTGTGAGAGTTGAGTCGATGTGGTATTACAGATGATTCTCTTGTGGACTCAGTTGAGATAGATATCTGTTGAGTATGACGTCCTTGTGGTTGAGCATAGTTGGACATGTCCCTAGTGGTTGAGCACTAGTGGACGTGTGGATCCCTTGTTATATTTTCCAAGTGTAATATTTACTTCTAACCCTAATTGTGATGTAAATGGTACAAGTCGGCCCCACCATATGTGAAAGATAATTAATGTTTATTGTAATAAATAATTATATTTTTGAGTTATTGAGGTCGACCCTTTTGTGCCAATAGACACACCTATTGGTGTGTCTAGTCTAGTATAAATAAAGGTGATTTCCTCAATGAGGAAACGCACACTTCACTTCTCCTTTGGAAATTTCAGACCTACCTTTAAGGTTGAAGTGTGAACCTCTCTTGGGTGTTAATTTCAAGGTTGTAGAGCACCCTCTTGTGTGCATTAGGGTTTATGTGTTGGGGGATCTTCTCTTGAGAATATGGAAAAGGATTGATGGGTTTTCTTCCCTTGAGTAGAAGGTTTTCCTAGGATATTTCTTGTGTTCTTCTGCATGGTAATTCTTCTTGTGATCTTGGTTATTGCATCACTTGTGTATGGTGTAGCTGCATTTGTTTATGGTTAAAGTACATCCTAAAGGAAATAAACCTCATGCTTGAGCCTATCATAGTGAAAATTCAACATGGTTTCAGAGCTTAGGACTTGAAAGAATCCATTTCACAAGCCTTCAAGCAAGTCGTCCTCTCTTCTGCAGAATCGTACGACCCTTCTAGGGTTTCCAAAAAAAGGTAGGACCCTCTCTTGTTTGGTTGTTTCATCACCTTCCACTGAAACATTGGGGATAAAAATTTCATTGGAGTGTACGGCCTCCTTCAGCGCACCTCCAAAAACTTTCAAATTGCATTTCTGAGAATTTTGGATTTTTGGCCCTAAGGTTTCTAGGGTTTCACAATTTTTTGCAGAAATTTCAGTTTTAGGGTTTTTGCAGCTCATTGAAGGAGTTTTCAAGCTTACCAGTGTTCTTCTGACTTTCAAGGCTTATTTTTGGAAGTCATAAGTCCAAAGAAACCTAATTTTTCTATCCTAGGCTAGTTGCTAAGCGTTTGTGGAAGAATCTGCAAAACCATGAGGAACATAACCTTGGTGGAATATAGTCTTGATGGATCAAGCAACTTCAGTTCCTAGAATTCAAGACTATAGATCACTCTGGAAGAGGATGATCTATTGAGTGTGATTCAAAAGGCTTTACCAGAAACAACTACCGATGAAGAGAAGGAAGATTGAAAGGAAGATGACGTCAAGGCAAGGAAGACAATCACATACTCAGAGAAAGATTGTTCTACCAGGAAGAGAGGAAGACATCATTCCTCCACTGTTGACATTGATCCAGACCCACCTCAAAAGGATGAAGACATGAAATATGAGGCTTTCTTCTTCTGAGTTTTCCCAGGAGAACCAAAAGAAATATTAAAGCATGATTGTAGACTAAGGTATGTTTTTGTACTACATTCCTTATTTGATTTCATTATTACCCTATAGTTGATTGCATTTTGATAATGAAAGGTATTAACCCTAGTATGGGAGCCCTCATGACTCGAACCATTATCCCTGTTACAGGAGTCAAATTTTTCTTGATTGGTTATTATCCTAGTACGAGAGGCCAACAAAGTACTATAGAGGCAATAAAGGACCTGAGAAGACATGGGATGTCTCCGGGATAGCAACACAAGAAAAGGATGATGTCACAATTCCTCCAGGACATATTTGTATCCTTTCGACTTCAAAGGGAGTCACTTGACTCAGAGGGGAGTCAAACTATTTGAGAAAAAAGAAGAAACAATACCTTCTCCCCCTTCAACATTTTAGAGGGAGACAACCATTGATACAGTCGATCTAGTTGATCCAGTTGCTCCAATTAATGTTCCCATAGACATTGTAGTAAGCCAGCCTAGGCTCGACAGACTCTGCAGGAGACAAAGGGACATGCAGCTCCTCGAGGCACATTTCGAGAGAGCAAGAGATCACAGAGATTTTCGAGCTATGTTTCATCCATGAGACACATCATTGATATTGATCCTTCTTGTCATGGAGAAGCAACAAGTCAATAGGTATGGCAAGATGCCATGACAGAAGAGTATCAATCCATCATGAAGAATGATGTGTGAGATATTGTTCTAAGACTAGAAGGGAAGTCTGTAGTGACTTCCAAGTGGATCTATAAGATCAAATATACAATCGATGGAAGTGTCGAGAAGTACAAAGTGAGATTTGTGGCCAGAGGATTCTCACAGGTGAAGGGAATTGATTATGAGGAGACATTTTCTCTGGTTTCCCGATACACTTCCATCCGTACTATCATTGCACTAATTGCATACATGGGTTGGAAACTACATCAGATGGATGTAAAGAAATCCTTTCTCAATGGTGAAATTGAGGAAGAATTTTACATCGAGCAGCCAGAAGGATTCGTGATACATGAGCAGAAATCTCATGTGTTCAGGTTGAAAAAAGCCATGTATGGACTAAAGCAGGCACCTCGTGCTTGGTATGAGAAGATGGATCGATTCCCGATGAGTTTGGGATTCAACAAGAGTGTTGTTGATCCAAACCTATATTATCACATTGTTGGTCATGAGTTCATGATCTTGGTCCTATACATTGATGACTTATTCCTCACCGGTTCAGAAAGACTTATTGTTGAATGCAAGCATGAATTGACTTCTGAATTCAGGATGAAGGATATGGGTATGATGCACTACTTCTTGGGACTATAAGTATGGCAGAGGACTTATGATATTTTCCCGAGTCAAGGAAAATATACAGCGGAGATATTGAAGAAGTTCGGTGTGACAGACTACAAATCCATGCCTACACCAATGGTGATGGATCTGAAGAAAATGAACGAGGCTTCTACTGATTCAGGAGACATTGATCCACATGTTTACCGACAACTGATTAGATCATTGATGTATCTATTTAACACCCGACCTGATATATGATATGCAGTGAATATACTCAGTCAGTTTATGATTCAACCGAGACAGACTCACTAGATAGAAGTGAAGCATGTGATGAGATATTTACGAGGAACAGTTGGATATGGCCTGAGATATGCCTCCGGTGTAGACATGAGATTATAGGGATATGCCGATGTAGATTGGGAAGGGAGCACAGTGGACCAGAAGAGCACATATGGTTGTTGTTTACCTTGGTGTCTGACATGGTTTCCTGGTGCAGTAGGAAACAAAGCTCTGTGGCTTTGAATACCGCATAAGCAAAGTATATAGTGTTGAGTGTGGCAGACCGAGAAGCAGTGTGACTTCACAAACTCCTTGCAGATTTATTTGATCATGAGATGGATTCTACCATTATTCATTGTGATAACCAGAGTTGTGTGAAGCTCTCTAAGAATCCTGTGTTTCACGATAAATCGAAACAGATTGAAATTAAATACCATTATATAGAGACATGCTGCAGAGGAAAGAAGTACATGTGAAGTGCCTTCCTACACATGAGCAGATTGCATATATATTCACCAAACCTCTTGCCGGGATGAAGTTCAAGTACTTCTGTGAGAGACTTGTCCTGGTGGAGAATGCCTCCCTAGCTGAGAGGAAGTGTTGATGACTGCAACGTCGTGTGACATTCTCCAAGATACGCTCTCCTCTGTGATTGAGTTGAGTCGATCTGTGAGAGAGCCCAGTGTTGGGTGTGCCCATGTGATGGGGTGTATCGTTCTCCTCTGGACTGAGTTGAGTCGCCCCCTAGTGTTGGGTATGCCCATGTGATGGGTGTATCGTTCTCTTCTATGTAAGAGTTGAGTCAGTGTGGTACTCTAGATGATTCTCCTATGGACTCAATTGAGATAGAGATATATTGAGTATGATGTCCTTGTGGCTGAGAACAGGTGGATGTGTCCCTAGTGGCTGAGCACTAGTGGACGTGTGGATCCCTTGTTATATTTTCCAAGTGCAATATTTACTTGTAACCCTAATTGTGATGTAAAGGGTACAAGTCGGCCCCACCATATGTGAAATATAATTAATGTTTATTGTAATAAATAATTATATTTCTAAGTTATTGAGGTCGGCCCTATTTTGTCAATAGACACACCTATTATTGTGTCAGGTCTAGTATAAATAAATGTGATTTCCCCATTGAGGAAACACACACTTCACTTCTCATTTGGAAATTTCAGACCTACCTTTAAGGATGAAGTGTGCACCTCTTTTAGGCGCTAAATTAAAGGTTGTAGAGCACCCTCTTGTGTGCATTAGGGTTTATGTGTTGGGGGATCTTCTCTTGAGAATATAGAAAAGGATTGATGGGTTTTCTTCTCTTGAGTAGAAGGGTTTTCCAAGGATATTTCTTCTGTTATTGTGCATGGTAATTATTCTTGTGATCTTGGTTATTGCAGCACTTGTGTATGGTGTAGTTGCATTTGTTTATGGTTCAAGTACATGCTAAATGAAATAAACCTCATGCTTGAGTCTAGCATAGTGAAAATTCAACAATGGGTCAACCACACAAAACCCTTCTCTTCATTAGGTATTTTCACATTGTAATCATAATGGTACGATAATGGGGTTTCTATTTTTAGCATGGGTGAAATGATGGGGACCATCATTTTCTAAGGGGGGAGAAATGATCCGAATTTTAGGGGGTATTTGGTCTAAATTCGGAGGCAAAAGTCATAAAGCTATAAATATAATAGATTTCCCATGTGGATCAAGGAGATTCCCACCTCCTCATTAATTAATTGGGCTAACAGGTTGCCCATATGGGTCAAAGAGAGTCCCACCTCTCCATTGGGTTTTATTTTCCACTACTTAGTTAGCTCGGTAGTTAGATCTATTATTATAATAATAGAGACTCATTTAATGATCTCTTTCCATTATTGTATCTGGTTTTATTTTCCACTACTTAGTTATTTGTGTAGTTAGATCTATTATACTAATAATAGAGACTCATTTAATGAGGTCTTTTTTACTTTGTCCAATGGACCATTTTGTAATGCTATATAAATGCCTATCAAGCATTCTCATAATATCAAGTTACTCATTTTTTGTTTCTCTCATATTTTCTATTGTTCATTATGAGATTAATTAGCTTTGAGTGATTTACTAGTAATTAGTTTTAGAGGTGAGACTCCTCTTTGAGCCTCACCTCCCGAGTACCTCATTTAAATGTTTTTGTCCATGTTTTTTTTTTCATGCAATATTGACACGTCTAAGCTCCCCCTCTCTCGGCATTCATTCCTTCCAGATCTCATCCCTCGATATCTGTATCAGAGGTATCAAAGCAGGTACGCTCTCCATTGGAACAAGGGTTTGAAGCATGTTGCGGGTTAAAAAATTTGCAACAATCACCAACCTCCTTTTGGTACTATTAGAATCCATTTACTGGACCATACACGATAAGTATCACAATTGGTCCACAGGTACTACAAGGATTTTGTTTTTTACCCTCGAATCTTTGTTCACCATTACAAGGAGAAGCATACATGGATTCTCTACATCCGTACATGGATTCACTACATATATACATGGATCCACTACATCCATTGGTCTGCAACATTTTCAACAAATTTGCAGGGTGTCCATCTTGCCCATGGAGGTTCCACAACCTCTACAATAACCCATGTTTCTCTACAAACCCTTGGCATCCTTTGTGGCCCTCTACACCCAGTCAACTTCAAAGATGTGTTGTGACCTCTAAACAACATTTCAAAGGCTCTACCATATCTCATTGGATATATCTCTTCAAGATATCAAATGGGTATTTCACAGAATCGCATTTGGCTTTCTGGGTTGAGATTTATCATCGATTCAATATCAACATGTATTTGACCAAAAGAGGTCGCACATACCACCATCTTCAACGGTCTTTTTTTCCCTACTTAGGAAACTACATAAGGATTTCCACATATGGATAAAAATATATCTTCAGTAGCTCAAATGGGTCTTCGACAGAATCAGATTTCATCACCTGTAGCAGAAGTTATAAATAAATTTGCAGAAGAATGTTCACAGCCCCCAAAGTCACGATTTTCCATATTATTTTTTTAAATTTTGGGATTTTATTAAAAATTCTTTATTTTTCTACCCATGTACACTGCCATTTTCAACTAGTTTATGGGTCAACCACAGACCCACTGTTATGGGTCAACCACAAAAAACCATTATCTTCATTGGGTATTTTCATATTGTAATCATAATGGTACGATAATGGGGTTTCTCTTTTTAGCACGGGTGAAATGATGGGGACCATTATTTTCTAAGGGGGGAGAAATGATCCAAATTTTAGGGGGTATATGGTCTAAATTCGGAGGCAAAATTCATAAAGCTATAAATCTAATAGATTTCCCATGTGGATCAAGGAGATGCCCACCTCCTCATTAATTAATTGGGCTAACAGGTTGCTCATATGGGTCAAAGAGAGTCTCGCCTCTCCATTGGGTTTTATTTTCCACTAATTAGTTAGTTGGGTAGTTAGATATATTATTATAATAATAGAGACTCATTTAATGAGCTCTTTCCATTATTGTATCGGGTTCTATTTTCCACTACTTAGTTAGTTGGGTAGTTAGATCTATTATACTAATAATAGAGACTCATTTAATGAGCTCTTTTTGACTTTGTCCAATGGACCATTTTGTAATGTTATATAAAGGCCTAGCAAGCCTTCTCATAATATCAAGTTACTCATTTTTGGCTTCTCTCATATTTTCTATTGTTCATTGTGAGATTAATTAGCTCTGAGTGATTTACTAGTAATTAGTTTTAGAGGTGAGGCTCATCTTTGAGCCTCAACTCTCGAGTACTTCATTTACATGTTTTTGTCCATGTTTTTTTTTTCATGCAATATTGGCACATCTAAGCTCCTCCTCTCTCGATATTCAAGCCATCCAGATCTCAACCCCTGAGATCCGGATCAATTCTTCCCATGTTTTGAACTTTTATGTGGATACTTTTTGTATAATTCCCAGATGTCATTATAGCTTAACTGGGAAATGTCTCCTCCTCCCATCAAATTCAAGATATCCAAGAATTCATCTCGAATACATCTTATCATAATAGTTCACAAAGTATCTTTAGTGAGTTGAATTTGTTTTGACCTTTGCAAATTGTACTAGAACCTTTCCACATAATCTTCTAAGCTCTCGTCCTCCTTTTGAGTCATTTTAAATATTTATTCTCGTAATTCTTGGGCTTGGTAGTAATATTTGTATTTCTTTAGGAATGTTTATCTCATTTCATCCCAAGTATGGATGTTGTTCCACCCAATACCTATGAACAAGCAAAGGGCTGCATTCTTCAAGGTGGTAGGGAATAATTTCATCTTATGGGCATTTGTGTAGTCGTAACTTCTGGACATGATGTCAAACTCAAATATCAAGGTATCCAAATCTTCACTCGAGATACCATTGAAATTTGGTAGAAATGATGGAGAGATATATTTCATTGGTGCCACTCCTTGGTCATCAATTGGGAACTTGAAAGCCATAGTCTCTTAATAGTTTGAACCAGTTCCTTCTTCCTTTTCCATTTTGTTGAGAGGCCTGGTGATAGAGGGAAATTTCTCCTATTCTACCGACTCCTCAAAATAAACAAATCCCTTGGAGTGTTTTGGCTCATGAACTAGATTCTTCTAGAAATCAGAATCTTGTTGACCACTAACAGAAGTAGGTTCTGTAGTAGTCTCCAGAGTGTATTTCTTTGTTTGATCCAAGAGAGTATTTACCTCATAATTTTCTCCTTCTTCCTGTCTACCTGCAAAACCATTAGTAGGTCGAGGGATTCTTACTAAAACATGTCCTCGTGCTCTTGGATTTCTAGTTTTTCCCATGCATCTATATGCTTTTAATCTATGTACAAAACACTTTGTATGAGATGTTCGAAGGAGCATTGATGACTTTTCCTATATTGCAGAACCCCTTGCCTTGTGTTATATAATTCACAGGACTTCTTAAACCCTTTTGTCACCTCCCCAACAACGATGTCAAAAATCATAGGTTTGTTATATACCTTATTAATGGAAATAAGGTATGTAGCCTAGTAGTGCATTTAATTGTGAACCCATGGTTGGTATGCTTGTGAGGTGACATGAAAAATATATGCAAGAATTTAGAAGTGTCTAAGGTCCAACTCTAATATGTTGTCCATTCATTAACATCTGAATCTACTTATGATAAAATGAAACTAATTTAAACTACAAGGAAGCAAGAAATTCAACGAAGACAATGTAGAGTAATTGAACATATTTTGTTAATTAGTTGCAAGAACAATAGCATGCAATCTATTGACACATACAATGATTTGTAGCAATCGATTTGTCCACTATACTAGAAAATTGAAAATCACACATGTAACAATCTACAACAATCCATATATAAGTAACAAACTGTAAATATGTAACAATCTAAAAATTACACACTTAACTATAACAACGTTGAAAAGACTAAACTAATTAGCATAAATTAAGTGACCCAAAACATACTTCCCCAAAGTGGGCCCTTACCTTGTAGAGATAAATTGGAAACAAAGAGTGTTGTAATTACTTAGATAAGGAAGACCTCAATATCAAATATCTGAATGTATCTTGATGTCTATATCTCTTTGTGTCTCTAATACGAGGTAGAACACCTCCTTATATAAGTGCAACCCTCTTAATTACTTTCAAACGTCGTTTAATAATAACTTATTTGAGAATCGGAGATTCTCTTGTCGTTGTGAAATAAAGTCTAATTAAAATAGTAAAACAATAACATAATTAAAGAACCAAGGAACTTGCTCGTGGATTGTCTCAAGATTTAACAAAATGTTCTCAATAGAATAAAGTGATCAAACCAGATTGCTCATAATTTGGTCTGAAAGCTTAACAACATATTCCAATTACCTATTTCCTACCAATTGCTAGATGGAATATTCTTGTGGCCCATTAGCTTATTGTCGAGACACTCTGTAACAACTAGTCTGGATTTGTAGTGCCAGATGCACAACAATTGTAATTCTTGGTTTGGTAGCAGTGGCATGATTCCCCTGGACTAGTAGCAAGGAAATTCAGCTAGGACTTGGATCTACAACAACTGGTACACAACATTCATGAGACACATCTCCATAGCAAAGGATTAAAATATGGTGGATCCATAGGAATCGATTCAACAAAGAATTGGAAGACTTGTAGCATACATTCAGTAACCTATTCTGTAGCAAACCTCATTCCTGTGAGTTAGATAGGAAACATATAAATTCCCCTAAAGATACCAACATAATTCAATTAAAATGTTCATTATGAGGAAAATGAGTACCTTTGCAGTAATATTCCAATAGGGGTAAGGATATATAAAAAAATGAAGAAGGTAAGTGGTCGCAAAAATGTATGTAGGAATGAGGAAAAAGGTTATAAAAAATGGCAAATCAGGAGACCATCATATATAAAACAAAACAAGGGAATTCGCTGCAAAGCAGCTAATCCCTGCTCCTTTAGATTAATTATCAATGTGCTAAGTTTGTTAAAGCTGTTAAAATGTGTCCAAATTTAAAATTAGAAACTTTATATGTGATATTAAAAAATTAAAACATTGATTTAAAAAAATTAAACTCCTAAAATATTTTTTATATTATGAAAGTTATTATTATTATTTATATAATAAAAGATTAGTTAAATTTTTATTTTACAAAAAATCCTATTTTGTTGTTTATTTAGTTACTTATTCAAGATAAAAAATGAATTAGAATTTTTATTTATTTATTTTTTTGAATTAGTAGTTAAAAATAATTATTTAATATTAAATACATC
>SNQJ01S0035525.1:0-36984 GCA_010110895.2 Picea sitchensis | reverse complement strand
TTTAAAATAAAGTTTTAGAATTAAACAAAATGTTAGAATTGAATTTTTATGTCTTACTTTTCAAGAGATCTGTCATGGGATAAAGAAAAGCAAAATCTATAAAGTCCATGTGATTCTTTAATAAATATTCATATTGTGTTGTATTCTTATTATCTGAAATAAAATATCCTACAAGTACAGAAAAGATAAACAGATAAACATGTGATTTTTTTTTATATAATTTACATAATCTTGGGATTCTTAAATGTATCTAAGTATTAGCATAATCGGAATCACAATGTATCCAATGGTATGATACCATAAAGCAGGTTGCACTATTTGGGCTTGCTCTGAAAAATAAATTTAATATCATTATTGACAAAACTTTGAAAATAGTTGAAAGAAATGGACACAAAACTCTGGAAATAGTTTGAAAAAATTGTGAGAAACAAACAACCCCACAATCCCTGCAATTAGACTGGAATTTGAAAGCTCTACTCACAAACAACCCCACAATAATTAATAATTAGGTGGATCGAGAAGTTGTCCTTGTTAATAGGTCCACGGATTGGTTGAAGGATGAGTATTTGGTTCCTGTTTCTTGGTGGGTTGAGAAGAATAACGGAAAGTGCTGGGAAACGACGGTCACTGGCTTATGGCCAAACCTCCGGACGAAGATCTTGTAGAATCTTAAATGCATAATTATTGCTATCACATTTTATATATTGTACGTAATTATCCATGGTTATAAGTGTATGGTTTAGTTAAATACTTTCCATATATTAACTAATTTCCTTCTTAAATGCATAGTTATTACTATTATCGAGATACAACTAGATTTATTATCGCTATTGTGATACAATAGTGACTCAATTATTATCTAGATACAATTCAATTATAAATTACGTTAATATGATTTTATTTTTTTATTAAATAAAAATTAATTTAATATAAAATATTAAAGATTAATTTATTATAAAATATTAAAATTAGCAAGTATTTTCATTAATACAATTATATATAAAGCTGTCGATACCACTTATAAACAAAGTATATATACGAAGTTATGGATACCACTTACAAAGTAAAAGTTATATTATTATAAGTCTATGAATCTTTAGAAATTAATGTTAAATGTGTAAGAGTGTTTAAACCTTTAAAATTTGTTTTTAAAGATCGATGCCATTATGGCTTGCTTGTAAGTAGAGTCAAGTGATTCCAATGGAATGAATCTGTTTTCATGCGATTTGAGTTAAATGTTTTCTATTTGAATCGAATGTGATTTTATTTTCGTTAGGGATTTCTAGTGGGATTTTATTTTATTTTTCCAAATGTAAAATTTTTCAATTATATATTTATATAATTTGTTTCATATCAAAATGATTACAATTGTTGATGTGTAAAGTCTGTTAAAAGTATAATGTGAAACAAAGGGTAGATTTTCATCATTACAAGTTTTTTAGTTAACAAGAGCAAAAGCTATTCTTTCGGTGTATATAGCAAGGAGAGTTGCCTGTAGTCAAAGAGAAAGATGGCAGTATATTTTACAAGAAGAAAATGTATTTCTATGACCAGATGATATACTTTAAGCTTTCAAAGCCCGTTGTGGAAGAGAGAAAATTGTTCTTTAAAAATAGTTAAGAAGTGGGAGGGTCCCTCATGACCATCTATCCATAAGTTGTAAGTGAGAATTCCCATTTTTTTTTTAGCACTGTCTTTGAAAGTTGGTCTACAGCTTTGTTGTGCTCTTGGTAAATGTGATTGTAATTGAGCTTTTTGAATGTAGACTGAATCAATCTAATTATGTCCTTCCAAGCCAAGAGCAAGATAGCTTGGAGATCTCCCCTGCTGCTCAACCACTCGATAATGATTATGGAATCTCCAAGGATATGTAGGACATCAATGTGAAATCTAGATAACAAATATAATGTGGCCCAGGCACCCAAAAGTTCTACCCTGGTATTGGTGCCCGACCCACAGTTGAAAGTCCAATTGTAGAAAGTGTTTTGAGCGGTTTTGATCACCCCTCCAACTCCGCTTTGGGTGCCATCTGAGAGCGTTGCTCCGTCAAACCATCCAATATGAATGTCTTCTATAATAGGAACCTTCAACGTGTGTTGTTTTAAAGGTTTGTTGGCAAGTGCAATATTCCAAGTGTTGTAAATACCAAGAGCTTTGTATGTTGTAGCACTGACGGAAGGGATCCCATTTTCAAAAATCGTTTTGTTCCTTTCCAGCCAAGCAACCCAACATATAATGGAAGGTAGGTGCATGTGTTTTTTTTTCCCTTTGTTCCCATCTATCAAAGCAATTTGGGAGCGAGATCCCATCCCAAATAGTTTGAAATTTTAAAATCAATGCCATCTTTTCCCAGACCTGTCTAGAGAACGTGCAATTCATAAAAAAATGATTTGTTGATTTTGATTCAGATTTGCAGAGGTGGCATATGTTAGGCCCTGACCATCCTTTTTTTAAAAGAATGTCTCAAGTATTGAGTTTATATTCAGCCAACAACCAAGTGAAGAATTTGATCTTCGGAGGAATGTGCCAGGTCCAAATCTGGTTCCTCCAACCTTTGACGTTTGTGTGCCAAAGGTAATTTGTAATTGCGGCATATAAATTATGGACATAGATGGTACCTGAGTGGTCGTCTCCCATCCACTGGAGTTGATCAGCCGCATCTGAAAGGTGAATGCCTAACTGTGTAAGTTTCGAGCAGAAAGAGTCCCATTTTCGCAATAATTCAGTGCTGGGGCCGAGGGAGGCACTTGTGATCCAGCTATCGGGTAGGTAAGTCGATCTGGATGCAACCCGGATTTGGTATAAGTACCAAATGTTTTTAGCCTATAGGAGCATTGCCAACTGCTGAGATAAAGCAGCCGCATCAGTCAATCCAAGAATGGGATCTTGGCCAAGTGCAATTGAATGCCCCGAACCTGGGATCCAGGAGAGCCATCAGGTGATTAGGAATTTTGATTTTGAAATATTCCTCTGGAAGTAAGAGGTCGTTCTGGAATGACCATCTCTGAGGTAAGCCAACTGCTAACTATATGGTGGCAGAGGTATTTGTCAATGATAACATAATGCCAGATGCCAGGGAGATTTAGAGCACGCCAGAGAGAGTTGGTTGCTAGTGCTTGACTGAAATGGAATAGATTTCAAATCCCCCAGCCTCCCTTTTGTTTTGGTTTTTCCAGAAATTGCCAGCCACAAAGGTGTTGTCGATGATGATCCGAGCAGCCTGACCAAAGAAAGTTGAAGATCAACTTCCAAAGTTTTGTGAGGACCGAGGCAGGGATGGCAGCTAGGGCCATCCAATACATAACTTGTCCTTAGAGAACAACTTTAATAAGGGTGAACTGGCCTCCAAGAGAGAGCCACCTCATGCACCAGTGCCCAGTTCTTTTTTCCACTTTAGCGAGTAGCTAGTTCCAGTCTGATGGCTTGTAGGAGTCAGATTTTAAATGGTAGCCCAGGTATTTAAGTTTGGAGGAAAGTGGAGTGAAGGTGTAGGGGAAAATACCTTTTATCTGTTCCAATATAAGATGTTGTAAATTTGCAAAATGGAAAGTGGATTTATCCCAATTGATCAATAAGCCTGTGGCACTGCAGAATTTGTGTAGGATCTCTTTTATTTCTAGCCATTCTTGAAGAGTGCCATTAGTCATTATGAGGACATCATCGACAAAAAGAAGATGCATAATCTTGATGGTTCTAGATACCTTAATCCCAGAGAGCTTACCCTCAGCTTGTCGAGTTTTGAGAAGCAGACTTAATGCTTCCATAACCAGAACAAAGAGAAGTGGGGAGAGGGGACAACGCTGCCTTAGTCCTCTGCCAATGCGAAAAAAGGAGGAGGGTTCACCATTGACCAAGATGGAAATATTTGCGCTTACCACACAACCCATGATCCATTTGATCATTGGCTGGCTGAAACCCGTCTGAGATAGACTAAGTCTAAGAAAGTCCCAATCACTACAGTCAAAAGCCTTTTGAAGATCCAGTTTGAGGATGAGAGCCTTGGAGTTCTTGTTTTTGGTATTGTGTAAACATTCATAGGTGGTGCCAATAGCGTCTAGGATCTATTGTCCTTTTAGAAACCCCAACTGTTCTTTTGAAAGGAAGCGAGAGAGAATGGGATTAATCCTGGTGGCTATAATATTTGAGATGAGTTTGTAGCAGAGGTTGCAGAGAGCAATGGGCATGTAGTCGCCAAAGGATGAGGGAGAAGCAGATTTGGCGATAAGAGTGAGGAAATTCGAGTTTAATTCACCTATCACCTTTCCCTTAATCTTGGTATTCCCCCACCAGTTCCATAAGATCCAGACCGACTAGCTCGAAGAAGTGTAAATATAATTCCACTGTCCAGCCATCAGGGCTTGGACTTTTGTCCTTATAGAATGATTTTAAAGCATTTGAAACTTCCTGTAATGTGCAGGGCCTATCAAGAAAAAGTGCATCTTCCCCCGAAATTGAGTATCGAAAAAGTCTAGCCATCGAAACTTGTGACTGAAGATTTGCAGTTGTGTTCTGCTCAAAGAAGGTCTGGAAATCTTTGATTTCTGCATCTTTTAAAGAAAGTTGACCTTTCTAGATAGTTCCATCTTCAGATGTAATCTCCCATATTTTGTTTTTTCTCCTGTAAGCACTGGCAAACTTTTGAATTTTTTTTGTATTTAGGTCTCCAGACTTGAGCCAGTTTGCTCTACATTACTACCTCCAAGTAATTTCATCCATAAGGAGAAGTTGATTTTGCTCTGTTTCAAGATCTTTTAGAATAGGGCAGCCAACTCCAGAAATCTCCGTGCTGGTATCAGTAATGATGTACGCCCGAATTTATGAGTCGAGAGCAGATAACTGAAAATAATTTTTCTGTCGAAAAGAGACAACACATGATTTAATTCGAGCTTTTAGACCTTTGAGTTTCCAAACGATACGATGTTGGATGCACATTTCCGTTAAGAAGAATGGATCCTCCCAGACTTCAAAAACGATAGAGGAGAAATCTGCCTTGGTGAGCCAAACCGAATTAGCTTGAATGGGTATGCAAATTTGTGCGTAGTTGGATCCATCTGCAGGATGATCGGTGCATGGTCAGACAGGTAAGGTAGGATTACCCAAGTACGAATCGTGTCCACTGAAGAAATGAAATGCTCAGAAAGGATAAAGCCATCTAGCCTCTTTGAAATAGAGTCTGAGCCCATTCTCCCATTACGCCAAGTAGGAGTCAGATGGTCTGGGGCATAGTCAACCAAGTGATGGGTTGTGAAGAGATTAGAGAAAAAGTCTGCTAGTGAGTCTTGAGTTGTAGAGCCCCCCCGGGTTTCACCCACAGATGTTGTAAGATTTATATCGCCAACTATGATCAATTTTTATAGATCCAATAGTCCCCCGGCTTCAATCTTCTCCCAAAAGAACTTTCTATCAGTAAAAGGACCATAGATGTTGAGTAAGTTGATCCGATTGAATGTTGAACGGTAGGAGCTAGACAATAGAATGCCTCCACAAAAAAGGTAGGGATGAAAATCATATTTTTCAGGGTCCCAAGCCACTACCAAACCTTCAGAAGTGCCAAGTGAGTTGACAGAGAAGATAAGCCAATTTGAATGGAACTGATTAAGAAATAATCTGGCCTTTTTGTTGTCTACTAGATTTTCCTGGAGGAAAATGATGTCCGGAGAAATAAGAGAAAGGAGTCTTATGAACGAGGTGGATTTTAGGTGGCCTCCCACCCCTTTGATATTGAGGGAGAGAAAGATCATGGCTTAGCTCTTGCTATGGATTTCATGCCTCTAAGCGCCCCAATATCAGTGGTAGTGTGTGAAGAATCCATAGAGTGTGATGGTGGATAGCCCCCCTTGCGACGGGCACTGCGGGTTTTGGTGGGTCTACCCTATCCTCTTTGCTCAAGAATCATAACAGGCAAAAGGAATCGGTATAAATGGACATGCTACTTAGTCCAAGGAACTGTTTTACTGCAATAAAGAGGTATGACAATTTACAAGTTTAAACACGACAACCATAAATAGGTATGGCAGTTTACAACTTTAAACCCGACAACCTGTTTGTGAATTTTCATTATGGCATAATGACAACCTGTATGTGAATTTTCATTATGGAATAATGACAGTTTTATACTTAATAATGGAAAGTGAGAGAATATTGGTCATTGGTTGCACTGATATGGACGCTAATCTTTTGGATGTAAGATCTAGACTTTAATAAAGTTGGTCTTTAGCAAAATAAAAGTTATGGTTTGAATAATTATGTAGTGGTAAAAAATGAACAGAATATGACTTAAAAGATAAGTGCATGTTAGTCCTATAAATCCCAAATCCCAAAGTCTGATTTAATTAAGAACCCAAAGTATGATTTAATTAAGAATTAAATAGCTTAAAATGCAAGCTAGACAGCACAACCAGGGCATAAAGAAGCGATGCGTGAGAAAGAACGTTTTTAGAGTGTTGGGTCGGAGTAAAAATCATGACATATCTATGGATATAGGTGGCTTACCAATCTTTCCTTTCTTCTTGAAACATAAATAACCCAGAGGTGCATTGCCATACCTCTTTGGTTTGTGCTTATGCTTGCCAACTTGTTTGCTTGGCCTATTCTGGCTTTCTTTCTAATGATGGTCTGGCAGGGGCATAGCGCTTTCTCATGAAGGTCCATACGAGAAAAAAGGCATATCAACCATCATCAAGTATGTGTCTAAATGGATGAACTAGAAAGTATCTTAGGTCATTTTGGGACATCTTTATGTCTTGAAGTGCAGAGAACTTGATGAAGTTGATTAACAAGATAACATGATTTTAGTAGTACTCCCCTTTTTGAACAATAATATGTTTCTTGCATTTTCGTTGTGGATGTCTCCAGACAAAGTATCAATTGTTATGCCAATAGAATAACAGAGTATTAATATGATATCCAATTCATGTACAAAGCAAGGTAGAAATACCAATCTTAGCTAACCTAGAAATAACAAGATTATTTATATTCTTATCTTGCAAAGATATAGTGATAAAGAGATAGTGCAGAATCCCTAGTTAGCTAACTTTGAAATAACATGATTATTTATATTCTTGTCTCTCAAAGATATAGTGATAAAGAAATAGTGCAGAATTCCTACTTAGGGAAACTCTAGCTTCCTTCCAAGTCCTAGTGTTGTTGACAGTTCCCTTCCATTTGTTTCACCCTTACAAAATACTACTACAACATTAGACTATGGAGATACAAATAATATTTCTTCATAAATCATAAGATAATATTTATTCATAAATTGGATGAGTATTTCTTCATAAATCAGGCATGGATATAATTCCCGCATGAGCCTAGAAAATTGCAACAATGGAAACCAAAATCATGGTGGTGATAATTTGGTTTTCGAGAAGGGACTACCACATTTCATGAGGTTTCTCACATTAATCTTGGTATCTTGTTTCTCTGTTATTTGACGGAATTATGAAGCCTCAAAATTGTGGACAGTTGAGTTTAAAGATTTAATTCTATGTTGGCACAGGGGCAGACCCAAGGTTAAACTCTAACAACGCACCAACAAACCCTAACTATTGGCCCTTACAGCAACACCTGCGAAGCAGATGAAGTCTCACCTGAAGTAGCAATAGGGGGGTTGCAGGACACATGTGTCTACAACTAGAGGAAATGCAATATGGTTTCAAAACAACAACACAAAATAGCCCAGATATTCTTAACAATATTATGCCTAACTTTGTGAAGTGAGTTATATATAAAAATAACAGTGCAATAATAGTATAAAAGGCAGTAAATAACAAAGCATCAACCACATAGAACAACAATATTTTACGTGGTTCACCCTCTCCCTAGGGATACATCCACATAACTGTGTTTATTGATAGAGTAAATGAAGATATACAGTTCTATCTGCACACTCAGCTGCAAATCCTTCTCTCTCTTCCTCCTTATTTCCTATCTCTACGCACCTAGTTGTAGAGTCGATCTTCATACCCAGTGGAAGACCCAAAATACAAGAATGCTCCAAATTATAACACTTTTACATCTCAACACAGCTATCACCTCTACCACATCTCTCAACTCCTCTAGACCTCTATTTATACATTCCATGACTCTTAGAAAACCATGGACCAAAGCCCAGGTGCCAAAACCCTAGATCCACATAACCCGCATTTTAAGGACTTCATCGACCTTTTCTTCCTTCTTCTCTGCGAAGTGCTCCAAAGCACCCATTAGTGTCTTCTTCCTCTTGTTGACTTGTCCATGATCTATCTTCTTTGTTGCTTTGTATTCCTTGATCTTCTCTTTCAACGGCTTGCTTTCCTTTACTTTGTCCCTTCCTTTATGCTTCTTTAACCACTTTGACCCTTCGTCGATTTATGTGCCTTCTGCGCACTTCATACTTTTTATTTCTTCTTCCTTAATCTTCTCTTTCTTCCTTAATACATGACCAAGGGCCAACAGGCCCCCAACACTCACATGTGACTCATCTCAAGTCACTATAGGATTGAGCCTTCTATATTACTTCGACTACAGACTGTGTGGAGCAGCCTGTTCTTTCTACTTTGTCCCTCCCTATCGTATGCATACTATCTTTTCTGTGTCTGGTACCCAATTTCAACTGCACCTAGTACCTAGACCCTTCTTCCTTTTATTTTACTGAGAGCTTGGAGGCAGCTAGTTGTCACAATACAGCTTCAATCGACTCCCATTTACTAAACCATCCTTCCATTCTCCATTAAGATTCTTCAACTACGCACCTCCACCATTTTTAACATAGGGAACCTCGAATGGCCCAAGCCAATGTGTCTTGAACTTTTCTGGATGCTTCATGAACTTGTTGTCCTATAAAAGTACCAAATCTCCTTGTTTAAATGATTTCTTCTTGATATGTCTGTCATGGTAAGCCTTTTCTTGTCCTTTTTATACCTGCTGATGAAATCTTTCAATGAATATGTCTTCCTCTAGTTCCATCAACTGCGCGAGCCTGTCTTGAACAACACCAGTGTCATCCATACTTGTAAATGCTGCAATTCTTAAACTAGGAACCAAATATTCCATAGGTACCACTACTTCTAGGCCATAAACTAACTTGAAGGGAGTCTGCATTGTTAACTTTTTGCAAGTATTTCGATAAGCCCATAACACTATTGGAATTCTCAAATCCCAATCATCTCTGTTAACACTGGAAATCTTATTCAATGTTGTCTCCAAAATCTTATTGAAAGCTTCGACTGTACCATTCGCCTGTGGGTGATATGGGGTGCTCTTCTGATGGTGAACTTCGAACTCCTGAGTCAAGGCTTCAATAGTTTTGTTAATGAAGTGTGTGCCTCGATCACTCATAATGATATTTGGGCATCCAAATCTGGTTATGATATCCTTAAAGATGAATCACACAACTATAGATGCACTACAGTCTTTAACTTCTCTTTCTTATGCCCATCTGGTCAAATACTCTGTAACAGTGATGATATATTGAGCTCCTGTGTGCTTTCCTGGTGGGTTGATAGGTCCAACAAAGTCAATAGCCCATTTCTCAAATGCTTGTAAAGTTAACTAAGGTGCTAAAGGCATCTCATCCCTTCTAGAAGGATTCCCTACTCTTTGACATACATCGCAGGCTCTGTAGTATTCCTTAGCATCCTTATGTAAAGTGGGCCACCAGAGGCCAGCTTTGAGAACCTTCTGCGTTGTTTCTTTCCCTGCATAATGTCCTCCCATGATGCCTTCATGTGATTTTGCAAGAATCAATGGTCTTTCTGACTTCATAACACATCTTCTTAAGATCTCATATGGTCCCATCTTATATAATTCTCCAACTATAAGTTGAAAATCTACAGCACAGACTACCAACTTTTTCTTCTGAATAATTGTATACTCATGAGGTGCCATTCCTATGGACAGGAACTGGAATATCTCTTCGAAGTGATCATCGACTTTCCTGATGGCCAAAAATTGTGCTTCTGGTAGTGTATCATCCAAAATGGTAGGTTCCTGTCCATGTTCTAACTTGGATAAGTGGTCAGGTCCCTTATTCATTCTTCATGGCTTGACCACAATCTCAAAGTCATACTCCTGGAATAATAATAGCCATCTACATATTCTTCCCCCCAACATTGGCTTGTTGACTAAGTACTTCAATGCAGAATAATCAGTAAACATCTTAAAATGTCCTCCCAACAAGTAGTGTCTAAACTTCTGTAATGCATATACCATAGCTAAGCCATATCTTTCAATGGTAGTATAATTAATTTCATATGTAGAAAGATTCCTGCTAGAAAAGGCTATAGGGTGGTCAATATCTTCTGCACCTAGCTATGATAAAACTGCTCCTAATGCAATGGATGAAGCATCAACATGAACATGGAATTCCTTACTCCAATTTGGAAAACCCAAAATAGGCGCAATGATCATTTTCTGTTTTAATGTGTCTAAGCTCTGCTGGCATTCCTCTGTCCATTAAAACTTACTATCCTTATTTAATAGCTTCTCCATAGGTGTTGTTATCTGTGTGTAACCCTTAATAAACTTTATGTAGTATCTAGTGTGTCCCATTGCAGTGCGCAACTGTCTAACCGAAGTAGGAGAGGGTATATCAACAATGATATAAATCTTGGAAGGATCTACCAACAACCCCTGCTTACACACAATGTGTCCTAACAACACTCCAAAAGGTGAAAATAAAATACACTTCTTCAAGTTCAAGGCAACCTGACATTGCCTGCACTTATCCAACATTAATTTCAAACATTCAATATGATCTTTCAATAGAATAAAAGTAGTCAAGTCATCAAAGTATGCCTCCAAAAACTTATGTAAAAATTCCTTAAATGCTTGGACCACCACACTAGAAAAGATGGCTGGTGCATTCTTCAAACCAAAAGGCATCATAATGTACTGAAAAGAACCCCATTATGTTGCAAATGTAGTCTTATGTCTGTCTTCCTTAGCAATTTTGATCTAGTGATAGCCTGAAAATCCATCTGTGAATGAATAAACTTCCTGTCCTCCTACATTATCTAGAACTTCATCAGTAAAAGGTGTAGGAAATGTATCATATAAACATGCATCATTCAATTTCCTTAGATCTACACAGATTCTGATTTCTCCCGTCTTCTTATCTTGGACCACCATAGGGCTGATCCATTTAGATTCTTCGACTAGTTCTATAATTCCTGCTTCCATCATTCTATCTAATTCAGTCTTAACTTTCTGCATGTACTTGGGATGCAATCTGTAAGGTCTCTGCTTGATAGGCCTTGCATCTACTTTCAAAGGAATCGTCATTTCTCCCATGGGCTCTTTAATTCCCTTCATGTCTGTGAACTTGGCTGGAAACAAGTCCTGATACTCATGCAATAGTTCTGTATCTTACTAATAGTAGCATCATCCCAATAGTCTCCAACATTTTCCAACTTAAGTGCTTGCTCTATTCCACTATTAACCTTCTTACTTTTAATAGGCTTCCCAACAAAAGGTAATTCGATCCCTGGCCCTTATATATCTCTTTGTCCTTCAGTTTTTGAAATGTTCACATTCCTAGGTTCATCATCCTCATCAACATTAATATTATAACAACCATGTAATCGCTAAAGAGGCGTAGTCCATTCATCTTTTTCTTGTTCAAGAGGGGGGTTAGGTGCCTCCTCAAAGATATTTTGTCTTACAATTTTTAAATCTTGATCTACTGTGGGGTACCGACTTTCAAATAGGAATGTAGCTATAAAGTTTTGGGTCATACCATACTAATCTGTAGTGACTAAGCACAGTTCTTCTTGAAGATACCAGTTGATAGGCGTAGTATCTAAGGTGTTAATGAACTTATGTACCCATTGTTCTTTAGGAATGCTTCTCCAGGCTTCCTCACAACTTCGCACATGGTCCTTAGGAAATTATGACTTGTGTATTGAACTTCACAACCTTCAACATGGTCGAAAAAGCGCACTGTCAACAAGGTGTGACATTGTACCCACTTCGCGATGTTATTCTTGTGTGTTCCCCACCATCTAGTTGGCGTTGCTTTCAAGGCTTCATCTAGTGACAACAACCTCTGTTGTACTGGTACAATTCCTTCAAATTAAATTAGAAATGTCTCTAAATTATTCAATCCATCAAATGTAGGAAGATTACTTACTTTTATGCCAATCCATCGAACTGCCTTTGTCAATATGGCACACCTCCGCGTAGAGACTTCATACATTTTTTTCTGCCAATTTTCCAATGCTTCTTCTGAATCTGACGAGCATGCACTTTCACTTATCCAACTTAGATTTCCATCTATTGTAGGATTAATATAATCCTATTGTCCTACTGTTAGTTTATATATGTTCTCTAGCGCATACGCATGGTCTTCTTCTCTTATAGGTTTTGTGTATCTGCGACCTTCATCGGGATCGAGAGGTGCAATGACCCTAAGGCCATCACCTTCAAATTTCATTCTTCTCTTTTTTAGGTCAATAATAGTCAAATTGTTGAAAGCCCAAGAAATACCCAACAATGCAAGATAGGGATAGTTATCATCAATAATCTCGATCACTTCGAAGTCTACAAATTTCCTCACTCCGTCGATGTCCACAGGGACATGCTCTAGTCTTCCAAATGGGCTCACCGCCTGCTGATTATCCATCCTGAGCCTAGCAAGAGAGTAAATCAATTTAGGTTTTTCTATCAATGCCCAAGTTTGCTTCATCATAAAATTTACTTATGATCCCAGGTCGAGGACCACATAGTCCATGTTGTAGTCTCCAATATGAGCATTAAGGTGCAGTTCCTTTCTTTTCATCCTTTTTCTAGATACTTGATTCAAAACTCTACTTAGCAAAGGATCTACTCTTCTAATTTCATACTGTCTTATCAGGTGTTGTAGTTCCTGCACAACTCTTTCATCTTTAATCAAATCAATACAAGTATGCAAGAAGTCCACAAGATTGCTTACCTCTTTTCCTTGTCTAGGTGGGGTAGACTGAACAAATGTTGGAGGAATTTCACATTCCCTTACTTCTGGTTGTGTCATAGATGAAGAAGCATGTTTACCTACAAATTATCTTTTTGCTTCTTCAAAAGTATGATTTTCTTTCCTTGGATCAACCAATGGCATCTTCTCTAAAGCTCTTCTGATCCCTGATCCATCTGTAGTATTTCCTGGAGTCACCCTATCTTCTCTTGTGACAATGCCTCCTCTAGTAATAACAATGACTATGGGTTCCTCACCATGAGGTTCAACTGTTATTAGTTGGACTTGCTGGTTTCCACCTCGTCTTTCCTGAACTTTAGCTAACAATACTGGACAGTCCTCAATGACATGGTCAAATGAATTACAGTAGCTGCAAGTAGTAAAAGGGTTTTGACAATCCATTTCCAAATGACCTGGCTAGATGTAGTTGTAGAAAATAATCTGACCTCAACCTTGACCCATGCCTCCTCCTCATCCTCTTCCTCTAAACCCACTGCGAGGGTTGAAATTTCCTCTTCCTGGGGAATTGAACTGCACAACATTCCCTTCTTGCTGTAATTCTCCTTGAATTCTATATGCATCCCTTGACCTTTCATGCAAGAGGTCATAAGCCCTATAGTCCTTCTCATCATGGCCCACAAATTTACTGAATGCACAATAAAGATTGGCAAGTGTCTGGACATATTTTTGCATATAATAATATTCACCAGGGTGATGTCTAGTTCTACATACCTCACACCATGGTAAAGTATCCTACTTCAAAGGGTTAAAAGCTCCAGAGGCCAACTATTCACTAAATACAGGACAATGCTCTTTGTCATGGCCCTCTGCTTTACATCTGATACACCATATGTCTTCTCTTTTCTCTTTTCCTTTGTCTTTATTCATGTCTTCAACCTGTAAAGATAAACTAGTTAATTGATTCAAAATCTGACTCATACCTGGACTGGATTCTCCTACAGGGGTTGCTTCTAGTTTCATGGAAATCTCTAATGCTTCAGCCTATGAAGCAACCTTATGTTGCATCAGAGGAACTCTAATGTGTGGAAAGAGGGCAGCGATGAACCATTCCTTATGTTGTTTGTTTGGAATCTGAAACTTAAACGACCTATCAAGGTCTTAAACCTTTGATCAAATTCCAAAACAGGTTTAGTCACCTTCTGCTTGATTTCCTTCAACTCTGTAATGCACTGCGACTCCGACTTAGGCTTCTTGAAATCTGCACTCAACGCAGTCTTAATGTCATTCAACGCTCTAGGATATCTAGATGTTGTAACAAACCTTTTATACCATCTCAGTTCATGATCTCTCAAGGTAGTACTAAATTGAGATCTCTTAACAACTTCATCGGTGACTTTCTTAATGCTCCATACAACTTCGCATAAGAACCAGTGTTAGTCAAGATCCTCAGATCCATCTCCTCTGAAAATAGGTAACCTCATTTCATCTTCCATTGCTTTTCCTTGGTTTCTCGACTGATTCTATACTAAACTGGTTGTGATAGTACTCTGAGTGCTCTGATTACTTTGGTTACTCTGGTTACTCTGGTTACTTGGTGCTACTAAAACAACAAGAGGAGTAGCAATACTTACTTTAACAGTAGATGTAGTACCTAAAGTTCCTGGTTCTTCTCGGTGAGGTTCTTCAGTCTCCTATGCCCTTGTGAACTCTGAATACTCTTCGTCTGATCGCTCTGCTTCTTCTCCACTGTAGAATCCTTCTTCTTGTGCTAATGACTCGTAACTTTTCTTAAACAGGTTCGCAAGAGGAATCTTTCTGAATGATATCCCACTGCATGTGTGTCCAACCTCTGTGTCAATGTCGCTATCTGAATTCTTGAACATTAGATTTAAAATCCAACCGATTACTGTATCTTCAAGATATTCTTCTCATGCAATAACATCTTAATCTTCAACTTCAAAAAGTGTAGAAACTTTCCTCTAGGTCCCTTGAAAAAATACCCCTCTTCTTGACTATATGATTCCACTCTATCAATAGAAAATTCAGTTTGTCAAACCAGAGATACACTGCCCTTGACACAACATTATCAACTTTCTTGACTTTCTTAATCAGTGTTTATGTCCAAACCACCTGTGGCCTAGATCTGATTTCAAACTGAGTGTACTAGTTTGGCTAACCACTCGTACAACTCCTTATGAAATTCTTTAAAAAAAATCTCGTGCACATCAGTAAAGATGTACCTTCCCAACCAGTCTTATGTACTAATGCTAGGTTTCTTGTTCTGAGCTCCGATGAAGTCCCTTTCTTGTTCTTCTATCCAATTCTGAATTTCTGTCTTCGATGGAAACCACCTTGACATTCCCTCAAGAAGATCCCAGTCTCGACAATGGAACCATTTGTTGGCAAAGGGTTAGAACCAGGGTTAAAATCTAACAACACACCAACAAACCCTAACTATTGGCCCTTACGGCAACATCTGTGAAGTAGATGAAGTCTCACCCAAAGTAGCAATAGGGGGGTTGAGGACACAGGTGTCTACAACCAAAGTAAATGCAAGATGATTCCAAAACAACAACACAAAATATCCCAAAGATTCTTAACAGTATTATTCCTAACTTCGCGAAGTGAGTTATATCTAAAAATAATAGTGCAATAATAGTATAAAAGGTAGTAAATAACAAAGCATCAACCACATAGAACAACAAGATTTTATGTGGTTCACCCTCTCCCTAGGGCTACGTCCACAAAACTGTGTTTATTGATAGAGTAAATGAAGATATATAGTTCTATTTGGACACTCAGTTGCAGATCCTTCTCTCTTCCTCCTTAATTCCTATCTCTATGCACCCATATGTAGAGTCGATCTTCGCACCCAGCGGAAGACCCAAAATACAAGAATACTCTAAAACATAACACTTTTACATATCAACACAACTACCACCTCTACCACATCTCTCAACTCCTCTATACCTCTATTTATGCATTCCATGACTCTTAGAAAACCATGGAATGAAGCCTAGGTGCCAAAACTCTAGGTCCACATAACCCGCATTTTAAGGACTTCGCCGATCTGTTTTGTAATGTTCCTAACTTGGCTAATCTAGGAAACACTGCTAATGTGTGTGTAGGATCAAAGGTTTAAAACATATAAATAATCATACAAATAATAAATGCGACAAAGGACTGCAAGTTTGTATTATGATATCTCTGTGGATGACAAAATGGTTGAATGCGGATGAATAACTGACAATACTCGACTAGATCAACATACAAAGGATCTTAGCTAGAAAATAAGAAACTACGGCTAAAAAATAACAACACTCGGCTAGATCAAAATACAAAAGGGATCTTAGCCAAAATACAAATAAGCAACTAAAAGATAATACCCGGAATATGGGAGCACTGTGGAATCAATGAAGAATGATGGAAGACTTGGATGATCTTCTCGGTGACTAGGGTGTGTCTTTCAACACCGAAACCAACCAACTGGTGTCTTCCTCTTGGAATACACTGAACTATCTCTCCTGAGATGCGCCTCTTCTCCTCAATGACAAGTCATAATCTGCATAATGATGAATTAGGTCGCTGACCCTTCCTTTATAGCTTTCCAAAACCCTAAATCTGAAGCCTAAATCATGCTGAGCTAAATCACTATTGAAACCTAATTCACTGTTGGTGACTTCTCTTTTTTGGCTCATGTGACTTAAAAGCATTGTTAGCTCTTGTTATCTCAATGTCGCTTTTGAGATATAGCTAGAGTGACCTCTGGTAACCTGTTTACCCTCTTTATTACGGCTATAGTCTAGCAGGGGTGGTTTAGACCATTAAGCCTCCTTTCGGAGCTCTGTTTGGAAAGGGACATTACGGTCCTCTCTTCCTGAAAATTTGTCCTCAAGCAATACCAGTCGAGTCTTTGCAACACCTGCTCACTCTCCCAAGAAGCGTCCTCTACTAGAATCCCTCTCCATCCTATCAAACACTCTCGTGTGCACATCCTTAGTTTCCACTCCTAGAAATCAGTATATTGCATTATTTAACTCCAGCTATCCTCCTCATCCAGAGGCTTCGTTGATGGTAAATGAGTGTCCCCGCGCCTTTTAGGCAAGATATGTGGAATACGTTATGAATATTTCTCCCCCTCTGGAAGATCTAGCTCATAAAAACCTTGCCTACTGTTATGATCACCGTGGGACCATAAAATCACGGGCTTGAGCTTCTAAATCACTCTTCTTCAGATGTCTGTAGGGTTGGAGTCTCCAGAAAACCAAATCTCCAACCTCAAGTTGTGCTCTATAAAATTACTTTATCGCTCATATCATGGACAATGCATTGTCTGCGAGTTCTCTTTCAACAATTTGAGAGAATCTCTCGATTCTTTATGATCAATCAACTTGGCCTTGGGGAGATCTTCTCTCCTTAGATAATTCTACAGAATGGGAGCATCATATCCGTGCAATGCTTTCAGAGAGATTATACCGGTGGACTAATGTGGAAGGTGGTGTTGTAATATTTTAAATGTAATCACTTTACCCATGTTCTCTCTTGTCCTCCTACATAGTTCTCAAATACCCTTCAACCCACTTGTTGACAATCTCGATCCGCCCATCACATCGGGGTGTTGGTTAGCAGAGTGTCATCTGTCCCCGCCAACCAACTCTCAAAATGTCCTGAACCAACTATCACATCGCATTGAGTGTTCTTGGCAACCCATGAAGTGCGAGGAACCTCACGAAGAAAAGATCATCTACCTAAGCGTGTTGTACTCTGTCGGTATGGCATAGAAGTGAGCAAACCTAGTCAATCTAATATTTTCTATAGATCTGATCCTTACCACGGACCTTGGGTGTGATGATGAGGAATCCATGAATATACTCTCCATTTACTTCTGCAGATGGGGAGTGGCTGAAGTAGCCCTTCTGGAAGAGCATGCTTTGAATTATTCTACTAGAAAGTCACACACTCATTTGCGTGTCTCATAACATCTTGTTTGAGGCCCTTCCATGAGCGATCTCGATGTGCGGGTTTTGAAAAACCCATGATGGTCTGTTAGAGGTGAATCATGAACCGTGGTGAGGATTTTCTTCTTAAGCCTTGAATCTGGCATCAAGTAAACTCTATCCTTGTAAATATGACATCATCAATGAACCATGCTGATCATCCTGTATCTTCCCCATCCATCACCTCCTGAAAAGCGAACTTGTTCTTGGAATATTCCACTAAAAGGTGAGATTTCCAATCTTGAAAATCTCCATCAAAGAACATCGCGGTCTCTCGATAGTGCATCGACCACAATGTTCTTCTTCCCCTTGACATACTCTATGTCAAAGTCGAATCCCTATACCTTCATCACCCATTTGTGTTGGCGCTCCAGCGAGGTCATACACGGAAATACTTCAAACTATTGTGATCGGTCTTGACCACAAATTTGCTACCCACCAAATACTGTATGAACTTGGTCAAGGCGATGGCGTTGCAACATATAAATAGAGTACAACTTCGGTTTGACTAAGATTTTGTCTCTCAAATACAGTAGGGTGTCCTCCCTACATCAAAGCAACACCGATCCCTTCGCTGGATGCATCACACCCTAGTACAAATGGGGTGGCGAAGTGCGGTAGTGCCAACGGACAAGTGCCATAGATTGAGCATCATGTGATCAAAGGCTTCCTGTGATTTCTCAGTCTGTATGAAGGCCCCATTCTTGGTAATATTTGTCAGTGGTTCTCCAAGCTGATAAGACCGGACGAACCGCCTATAATAGATGCCGGCTTCGAAGAAACCATAAATTAAATGTGTTCTTGGTCATCGACCAATCCCGGAATAATACGATCTTCTCTTGGTTACTGGCACCTAATACTGACTTGATGATGTGGCCTAAGTAAAGCAACTCTATCATACTGGAACTCGCACTTGGGCGCTTTGGCATATAATGATTGTGCCTCCGCTGATGCTCAATACCTCATCCAGTTGCCTCATGTGCTCCTGCCATGCCTTGCTGTAGACCAAGATGTAGTCGAAGAAAACCAAGACTAATTTCCTTAAGTAATCCCTGAATATATATGGTTCATGCAAAGGCGGAATGTAGAGGGTGGTGGTTGTTAAATGGCATGGCTTGGGGAACTTGAAGTGTCCAAATGACATCGAAATGCCATCTCCTCTATGTCCTGCTCTCATATGATGATCTGATGGGTATCGAGGCAGTCAATTTTGAAGAAAAATGCATCACGGTTCGTATCAGCTTCGTCGATGCGGCGTAGGATGGAATTGCTTCGATTTTTATTGTTATTTTGTTGAGAGCTCGATAATCAATGCACATCCTCATGGTGCCATCCTTCTTAGAACTAAGACAAATGAAGAAGCAAATGGGTTTTCTGATCTGATGTGTCTCATCACTAACAATTCCTTGATTACCTTCTCTATCATCCTTGAACCTCCTGGGATGGCGATAGGGGGCTGATCATAGGTTTGGCCACTCCTCTAACTCAATGGTGTGCTCAAACCCCCTATAGGTCTCACTGGGCAGGATTGCCCTCAAAGACCCTCGTGTCGTCCCAATAAATTCTTGATCTTTGTGTGGTATTGTTGTCGATCTTTTGAATCCTTCTAAGTAGTGATCAAGTATTCTACGGCATATGCTACCTCCCATGTCTGAATATCCTCTCCAATCCCTCTTGGCTGAAAATGTACTGGGTGCTCTTGTTGACATACCTTTGAGAACAACCTTCTTCCCATCGATCTTTGAATCCCATTTCAAGGTTTGGTGGTTGGTAGTGATTTTTCCCAAGGTAATCATCCTTTGAACTCCCTAACACCACATGCGGTAATGCGATGGGTCAACCACATAAAATGTGTCTCTCACTATTTAGTTGCTTAACTTCATCTCTAAGTTTTGAATTCTATCTAGACACTCCATTGTGCCAGCCATCTGTTACCACAACATCAAACCCTCAAACTCCTCTATTATCTAAAAGTTAGTCTTGATACTAGTGGCGTCGATGAAGTTGTGGGTGGCCCCACCATCTATCGAATTGATTCCCATTGCCCTATATAATCCCTTCGATATGGAGGGTATCATACCTGGGAATACAATAAAGGGTCTCTATGACTCCTCCTTTTTTGGTTTTCATACGTTAACTTCTTTCACGGCGGTTATGGGACCTCTTGGAGGATGGGCTCTTTAGGTGTCCTACGGTGGTCTATGGGAAAGAGCTGCTCCTCTGGTGCCCCAAGCTTTCCTGCTTACGAACTAGTGGATCCTTTGTCCTACTCCTCCTCCTCCTTGTCTGGCCATGCCTTTGCCTCCAATATAATGAATCTCTCCTTGCCCATGCACCTATGGCTGGGGACCCACGGATCGTAGGCTGAAGCAAAGCTTCTTCCTCGTAAGCTCGCCCATGATCTCATCATCAACTTCTCCATGCCATCTCTGTAGCTGAAGCAAAGCTTCTTCCTCATAAGCTCTCGCCTAGTCTCATCATCCAACTTCTCCATGCCCTTCCATTCTCTCTCGAATGGCTTCCTGTATTGATCCCTTTGGGGCACAAGTGGTTTGGAGAAAGTTTTAGTCTTTGGCACTGAGTTTTCCAGATCTCGAGTGCGAAGGATGGCATCCTGCAAAGTGGGAGGCCTGTATGCCTTCACCCATCCTCTCAAAGGCTCTATGAGTCCTTCTGTGAATAGCATGATCAGCCTGGGTTTTGATATATTTGTCACTGCCATGGCTACCCGCTAAAAATCTATGATGAATGCCTTTGTTGTGCCAGTTTGTCTCAACTAGGCTAGATCCCTGAAGTGTATCTCAGGATCCTTCCTGTCAAACCTATCCATGAGACTATTTGTAAACTCCCTATAGGAGGTGATGCGACTGTGACCCAATGTCACCAACCCATGATACCACCACTCGTGTGCCTCACCCTCCAAGTGTAAGGTCGTGAAACTGATGGCCTCTATCTCGATCATCTGGTTGAGCTTATAATACGTGTCTAGCTTCTGTACCCAAGCTCTGGCGGTGTATTTGGATGATCCGTTGAAAGAAGGGATGGTGAGTTTCCCAACTTTTCGGATGAAATCGAGGTTATGCACCTGCTGCTGTTGTGGTCCTCCCCTCTATGTCTCTCTGGGGTGGTTCCTAAGTCTGAGTCCACAGTACTTGACTAAGGTCATGTCCAGATGGAAGTCATGACCCAATGATGCGTACTCCCTCTTATACTCTGCAATGTCGTTGGCATGAATGGGTGGCCTTTGTGCTATTGGTGGCAGTGCTGCTACCGAGGGTGCCCTCTGGAAACTGGGAAGCAAGGGTCTAGGAATCCTACTCGCAGAGATGTATGTGTGAGAGGGTGACTAGGGTCTACTTCCTGCTCCCAATTTCGCCTGTGCTGCATGAAGGACTTGTGTATTTGGGGTGCCCACTCTAGCCAATCTATCAACCACCTATGCCAAGGAATGAGACATGGTCCGTTGACTAACTAACATACTGTTGATTACCTACATGAAATCTTCCTCTAGATTTGCGGGGGCCTTGCCACTACCCTCTGGTCACTCATATCTGTCTCCTAGCATCCTCTCTGCCTCACGCTCAACCTCACGCTTTGCCCTTCTCTCTGCTTCTCTGTGTGCCTCTTCCTCTTCCTCTGAGCTAGGAGGAAAAGGGGGAAAATCAGGCCTATGCCTTCTTTCCTGATGCCTGTTGTAAGTGACATATTCGTCACCTATGTGTTCATGACCCTCTACATCTTCTGTTGCACTCATTGTCTTTAGTCATAAGCTGGTAGGACTAAAGCTCCGATACCACTGTAATGCTCCTGACTTGGCTAGTCTGGGAAACACTGCTAATGTGAGTGTAGGATTAAAGGTTTACAGCATATAAATGATCATACAAATAATAAATGCAACAAAGGACTACAAGTTTGTATTATGATATCTCTGTGGATTACAAAAATGGCCGAATGCAGCTGAATAACTAACAATACTCGACTAGATCAACATACAAAGGATCTTAGCTAGAAAATAAGCAACTACAGCTGAAAAATAACAACACTCGGTTAGATCAAAAGACAAAAGGGATCTTAGTCGGAATACAAATAAGCAACTAAAAGATAATACCCGAAATATGGGAGCACTGCGGAATCAATGAAGAATGATGGAAGACCTGGATGATCTTCCCGGTGACTAGGGTGTGTCTTTCAGCACCGAAACCAGTGAACTGGTGTCTTCCTCCTGGAATACACTGAACTATCTCTCCTAAGATGTGCCTCTTCTCCTCAATGACAAGTCATAATCTACATAATGATGAATTAGGTCACTGACCCTTCCTTTATAGCTTTCCAAAACCCTAAATCATGTTGAAACTCTAAATCACTACTGAAACCCTAATTCACTATTGACTTCTATTTTTAGCTCATAATGACTTAAAAGCGTTGTTAACCCTTGTTAGCTCAATGTCACTTTCCGAATATAACGCCTGTGACTAGAGTGACCTCTAGTAACCTTGTTTACCCCTCTTTGGCCCTGGCTATAGTCTAACGGGGTGGTTTAGACCATTAAGCCTCCTTTTCTGGAGCTCCTATTTGGAATGGGACATTACATGTTCTTCCTTCTTCTCTGTGAAGTGCTCCAAAGCACCCATTAGTGTCTTCTTCCGCTTGCTGACTTGTCCATGATCTATCTTCTTTGCTACTTTGTCTTCCTTGATCTTCTCTTTCAACAGCTTGCTTTCCTTTACTTCATTCCTTCCTTTATGCTTCTTTAACCACTTCGACCCTTCCTCGGTTTATTTGCCTTCCACGCACTTCATACTTTGTCTTTTTTCTTCCTTAATCTTTGCTTTCTTCCTTAATACATGACCAAGGGCCAACATTTTGGAGGAGATTTTGGAGGAGATTTTAGTGTGTATGCAGGTTCTCTCATGCTCTTGTACTATATTTCTGTTTTTTTGTTTTCCCTTAAAGATTAAAGCTCCAAGCTAGGGAGACAAATTCGTTTGTGATGTAAAACTTAAAGAAAGTTTAGGTGAGATTAAGTGTATATGAAAGTGTTTTTCTATTCCTATTTTTTCTTTCCCTTTAAAGATTAAAACTTAAGCAAGTTCGACAAATTTGCTTGTATTGGAGAGTTAAATAAAAATGAGCAAAGCTATGTTATAGATTCAAATTTGGACGAATTTGGATATGTTAGTGAAATTGACAAATTTAAATGCTTCTAAGCTTAAATAAAGAATGTTACTAAGAATGTTAATTTTCAATGTTAAGTGTGGATTTTCTTGAATCCTTTTGAGTAATTACTAAGCCCTTCACCTTTCTTGAAGGGGAAAAATGAAACCATTTACTACATCAATATGCTAAAACTAGCACAACAACCAAATAGTTGCTGGTGAACGCCGAAAGGCTGATAAGATGAAATAAATCCTTAAAAGAATATATTAAATTTAATTATTGATTAACAAATAAACGGTTGAGTTTCATTTATCTGGTGTTAATATTTTAATTTCTTTTAACCATTTACATGGCAATCAGTTAGCTATCAAAGTAATTTTTAAATATGATTAGGTAAATGTAAAAAAGTAAACACATAAACAGACGTCTTTATAATAGCTAGGAAGATAATGATTGAAATCACAACCATTTATTTTGTGTGACTACTAAGAATATTCCAGCCATATTTAATCCTATCCATAGAAAACTTATTAAGCACTAAACCCCTATTAAATCTGCCCATTGTCAATAGGTGTACGCCTTTCGGCGTAATAAGGAATATTGATTCAAGGAGTATGAATTATGCTTATTTTCCATGTTTCCTAGGAACCTAGAATTGATTGTTAGCAACTTTTCAAATCAATCTAATTTGTGAAAAAATGAAACCATTTACTACATCAATATGCTAAAATAAGGAATATTGATTCAAGGAGTATAATTATGCTTATTTTCCATGTTTCCTAGGAACCTAGAATTGATTGTTAGCAAATTTTCAAATCAATCTAAGTCGTGATTGCCTACATCCATGAATTCTATTATCAATACACTGAAATGGTTTTTAAAATCTCAAATTTATGAATGATCTCATTTAATTTAGCAATCACCTTGGCTTGAAAGATGAATGCTACAAACCTGTTGGAGAGGCTAAGAGGAAAGAGTCACATTTGTACATGTAGTCTTCCAACACACGAAATGGGCAGTACCCCACAGAGAAAGCCTAGTTTTGAATGCAGCAAGTGCCCAAGCCTCATCTTCCCTTTCATGAGTTATCATGGACGAAGTATTGAGAATTGGTAAGAAGCTGTATTGCAACTCATTTCTCATTTCACTTGTTGATCTTGTAAATAATTGATAGATAAGAACAATATTTCATGTGTGTTTTTCAAGTACTAATTTTACCTTTTTATCTTGTAGATATTTGATATATATATTAACGATAAAGAAAAAACATTGATTGACATTAGAGAATCTTACATGCAGTCAACCATCTAAAAATAAGAAGTTGCAAAGTGTAAAAGTGGGTGAGCTTAAAACTTCTGCATCTGGCACTCCTATGCCATTTGAAGTCAATAATTTGTATTTGAAAACAAATCTTGTCTTCATATTTTTTTTATCTTTGTGAGAATAATTCCTTAAATTGTATAGAAAGATGTTTTCGTGTTTGTACCTCTATGAACTGAAGTTGTTTGTATCTTTGTGAACTGAATCCCTTTAAATGTAGGAAAATACATGCTCGTTGTAATTTATTGTTTCGATTTGTGATTTCAAGCTCAAAAGCATTTTCATCATGGGAGATGGCAAAGGTTGCAGATTGTTTGTCAGGGTCCAACTTATTGTCAGATTATAGTATCATGGCCACTGGCGATGGTGATTTACAGATTGCATTAGATGCTTGGACTACACTGTCAGACTGTTTGGCAGGGTCTGATTGATTGACCACTAAAATAATTGATTTTTTTTAAATCATTTTTTATTTGTGATAATTAGTTTAAAAAAAAGGCATACACCATGCCAATTAAATCACCTCAAAAAACCAACAACCAATCCAAAATTCAATATATAATATTTAATAAAAAAAAAAAATTATTTAAAAAAATAAATCACAATAAGATGAAATTTGAAAAAACATAGAAAAAGAAATATCATAACTTATCAAAATGTACCATTTAATGGACTAAATTGCACCATCTAATACCTGGTTAACGATGTTGACCCCGAAGCTGTTGGTAGAGTACCTTGCGGAAGGCAGGGACTAATAAAGTGGAGAAATTGAAACTTCCACTTGAATGCATTGTATGATTAATCAATCTTGTAAGCATAATATTATATTGCTCACTACATAGTTACATATTTTGGATGAGAATTTAGAAATAGGCATTTTATAGCCCGTGGGAGATCAGGAATATCATTTATTTTTATTTTTATTTTTTTTAATAAAGAAACAAGTTGATGTATTACTATTACTAACCATTCACAATCTAGGCCCTTCAATTTTGTGTAGGGATCCCAAATGCTGAAAAAACTTGTCATTGTTTGCCATATTTGGCCATATTGCGCCATATCTACTATCATTTATATGGTAGAGTTCCAAAAAATATTAACTATTTCTTTATGTCTACTTAGCCAATGTTTCTCTATGATGTAAATGTTTCTATTTAAGATATCAGGTAAATTCAAATCGCAAAGATGGTGCATTGATAGCTTTATCTCCTAATCTTCAAGTTTGTCTCTCATAACTCATAAGAGGGATGGAAAGAGTATACTTTAAATTCCTTTTCAGTAGGCTCCATGTTGTTCTACAACAGTTCATTCTCTAGGTGGCAACTTTGGTTTCTCTATGACAAGGCTTTGCTCTTTTTGCCATCCAGTTCATCCAGTTCTCTGAATGAAAGTTCATTTACCATTGATAAGACTTACTTTGGTGAACATCCTTGCATTGATAAGACTTACAAGATTTACCTTCTCACTACCAGATGATGTTGATAGTACACATCACCTTCTATAAAAAGAAACTCTCAATGATATTGTCTAAATTAACCATCAAGACCACATTTTACAATTCTAGCTTGTCAAATCTTAATAACAGTAATGTCTATGATACAATTTAAAATTCCCTCATTGCCATTGCAAAGAGGCATTTGATCTCACCATACTCGGCCCATTTTTGGAACATGGAGGACACATGACTAGAAAGGTAGGTAACTCTGCATCATAGTGGATTATTTGGATGGTTTCAATCCAAACTTAACTCCTTGACAGATTCAGTCCAAATGCGATTTCGTTTGACATAACAAATTCAAAATGAATTAACACTGAACAATAGAAAATGTATGCCTCTTTGAATACATTCCAAAACTTCCTGTCTAGAGGCAAATGAGATATGTAACATAGCTGATTTCTCTTACTAAAACATATCACAATTCAACATAAAATTTGTAGGTTCATACTGAAGTATATGCAAGGTAGAATCAACAAAGTGTTCAGCTACTGAAGAATGCATTCACCTGTTTCGAGGAGCTTAACTAGAATCAATAGATAAACAGATTCCAAGATAATTTCCTATCTCAGAATTGTTTTTCCCAGCTTCAGGATCTTTCACCCTTGCAGCTGACTCACAAAAATTCCAAAAATACCACTATGTTTAGGATACAGTTAGAACCTTTGTAGTCAGAGCCTCCTCCAGGATGATATTCTCTAGTTCTTTACATGTTAGTGTTGAATGAGAGGTTGCTTTTTCAAATATTCACGGGCCAATTTTGGAGCACCAAATGTTTCAGACAATCAATTGCCAAGTACATTGTGCTTAATTGAGCTGATTAATCATGCTTAACTGACTTAATTAATTCTTATAGTCCTTTTAACCATCATAACAATCTCTTTGGAAAAACTTTGTAATTGTAGTTACAATTACCATATCAGTTGCAAGTTTCTTTGATCGATTCTTAGGAATGGCTTCCTCATTACCAGATTCAACGTTTTCTTTAATTCCAAAATCAAAGTCATTGTTACTAACAACCATTGCCTTCCTTGTTTTACCATTGGCAACCTTTTATCTCTGGTGGTTTTAACTTCTAAAGCCTTCGGTAAAAGAAACTACCACCAGACAACTAAGACAACCATGTCCAAATCCATTGTTTTTAACCTACCGTCTTAGTAAAACTAGTCTTCATATTCGGTCCAGAGGTGCATTCTACAACCAATATGAGAGAGATGTGTAATTCCTTCATTGCTCAACTATATAAGGAATAGCCGAACTAATTTATTATGCATAATTTGCATCATATATATATATAGGAAATGCATAAATCCAATTTCATTAGGCTATATATTTTATATCTAATCTTTTCATGTGTATCCTGAATAATTATGTTATAACCATGATGAGATTTACATTCTACAACCAATATGAGAGAGATGTGTAATTCCTTCATTCCTCAACTATATAAGGAATAGTCTAACTAATTTAATTCCTCATTCCTCAACTATATAAGGAATAGTCTAACTAATTTATTATAAACAAATATATATATATATATATATATATATATATATATATATATATGAAATGCAAACCGTACTCACATATATATTTTATATTCATTTTTTAAAAATGAAAAAAAAAAAAAAAAAAAAAAAAAAAAAAAAAAAAACACAATTATATATATATATATATATATATATATATATATATATATATATATATATATATATATATATATATATATATATATATATATATATCTTGTAATGAAATATCATCATGGTTATAACACAATTATTATCCAGGCACACATGTATGGTTAATAAACATAATTTTGCATCAAATAATCTATAACAGTTAAAATATCAACTCCATATCAGATTTATGGATTTCCATTGCTGAGATAAACCGCACATAGATATATCCGATTGAATATATTGAGAAAAATACAATATATTAAAATCAATGGAAGCTCTGACGGTTTTAAGGCCTAGGCCTTTTCTTTCATTGTTTTGGTTGCAGTGAGAGAGCTAGAGAGGTGTGAGATAACATTGTGCATCTTTCCAAGAAGGAGAAATCCAATGATCTTGTTTCCATTATCAGAGAGATCCTGGAGTAGGGATTCAAACCATCAAGATTTCTATCTTAAGTCCAGATCTATCATGTGTCGAGGGACTGAAACTCGAGGTGAAAGCCTCCTTTTAGAGTGAAAATCTCGAGGAAAGGTTTGTAATCTCGAAAGTGCGATTTGATCCCTCTTGATGCATGATGGATCCAAAGTTACGATGGATCTATGTTGGTTAGTTAAAATAGACATTGTATTGGATCAATCAAATTTAATGAAACTATGAACAAATACAATCAAATATTTCCATTTTTGAATTTACACCTTCAAAATATTGTAGGGGCAAAGAAACAACACATGCTGGCAACTTGCAATCTTTTTTTCACTGGCAGAAAAATTACAACACCCAATGTACCATAATACTTCTCACCATAAACTATTAAGTGTTTCTCCAATATCAAAGTCTATAGTTTTTTTCTGGCCATAATCCAAATGGGTGGAACAATATGTGCCTCCCCATTTGTACCAATCATTTTCAATGCCCATGAGAGACAAAAACCATGTGCCATATCTACAATGTTTCCAATATCAAAGTCTACAGTTGGAAGGATCTAAATGGGTGGAACAAGATGTGCCTCCCCATTTGGACCAATGATTTTCACTTCCCATAAGAGAAATAACTCATGGTGCCAAAGCTTTAGTTGGTAATATGTACCACCTCAATTAGAAATGTAGAAATTTCAATACAAACTATGTATTACCTGGATTCTCCCGATCTAAATAATTATATGCCACTGTACATAATCACTTCTACCATTATTCTTATGGAATTTAAAACACGGTCGCCAATAGCAATATCAAGAAGAAAGACTAATCACATTATAACACATAATTTTTACATGGAAAGAATAAAGATAAAACCCCACTATCATATAGTATGTATATCATGGATCATGAAACAACTTACATTTAAACTCTAATCCAAGAGCTCTCAAAGATAATACAATCGGGTCTCACCACACATGGGCTAAAAAATCAACAATACATGTGGAATTCTTCATCTGCATACAAATCTCACTTCCTCTCACAATCCCTACCAATGGAAAACCCGCATGAATTCAAATTGTTTCTTGCTTAGGTCATGATTCCCCAAGTGGGTACATCCATCAGGTGTGATACATGAGTGCACTTCACTCAAATCACAACTGATAACCAACCTGTCCCTTTCACCTGTCATCTCAACTGGTATCCACTCGATCCGACATGCATGTAGTTAACATTGGTAATTCTTCAATTGTATGTGAGATCACTGATTGTGAATTAATTAATAATTAATTCACCGAACTCCCACTAGTGTAAGTTCGCCATGCTAACTAGTATTAACTGAGATTAACTCACTTAACTCAGTGCTAAACTACTTCACAACTCATATAAATACACTTATAACTCCTCTGCTACAACTTCAAGTCACTTAGTTAAAACTAACTCGAATTCCATGTCCCACCCGGCCAACTCCTTTGAACTTTAATTTCCTATAGCTAAATGATTTCCATTTTAGTTAACTATTTTCAAGTAATTATGAGATAATAGATTATTTATTTATTGTCCAATTTATTTTAAGGGAAAAAAATAAATTAAACACACATTTTGCTGAATTTTCAACACTCCTCTTAACAAGAAAGGGATTATCCTTCACCCCAATCCTATCTCTATGGTATTTGAATTTTCTCCTCGTGAGCTTCATCAGAATGTCTGGATCTTGATCTTCCATAGGAATGTGTTAAAGCAACATGATTCATCGACACATTCTCTGAGATGATGATACCGATATCTATATGCTTAGATCTATCGCGAAACACGGATTCTCATAGAGTTTAATTCAACTATGATTATCACAATGAATCAATGTTGGATCTAAATGAGAACCAACAAACCAACCAATATCTTCCTCATACAGATAGCCTCACATTCACCTTGAGTCACTGCCATGTATTCCTTTTCCAATAACCGAAAAGCACTTGGATCTCTCGCTCTCAGCCGTATTCAAGAAAATGCTTGTAGATCTCATACTAAAGATCCCCCATGTGCTCTTTCTATCTATTGGGCTTCCCACCCAATCTGCATCTGTGCCATGCAACTTCACCTCATCTCCCTATCTATACCATAATCCATACACAAATGTGCCCTTCAGATACCTCAGGACATGCTTACCTGCCTTCCAAAAGATCTTGGTAGGCTTAACCATCAATTGACTCAGCTGGTTAACTGCAAAGCAAATGTTACGTCTTGTGTTCACTAGATACATTAGTGAACCCACTAACTGTGGATAGATAGTAGCATCCACTACTTCCCCAGAAGTAGCATCCTCTTCCTCCAGTTCCCTGGAAGAGGAGTATCCACGGTTTGTAACCTCCATGTGAAACTTACCCAAAGATCTCCCTTGCATACTTTTCTTGAGACAAAAATTTCACCATCTCATTAATACATTTCCAATCCAAGGAAATAATGAAGAAGGCCCAAATCCTTCATCTCGAACTCCCTTTGCAAGGTCCTCCTTGCATGAGAGTGTAATTTCAATTGCTCATTACTAGTATTAAATCATGAATATAAAGAACAATGATTAAAAGCCTACCCTCCACCACAAATTGGTATAGTTTTGCATCCGCTTCACTTTTGCTGAAGCCTAGTCCGGTGAAATAATTGTTTATCCGAGTGTACAAAGCACTCCAAGCTCGTTTCAGCCCACATAATGCCTCTTTGAGTCTGGCCACACATGCACTCCATGTCAAAGCAATTCCAAAATTTAACTTCTATGTACACTTCTTCTCAATGATCCCATTGAGAAACACAATTTTCATCCATTTGATGAATGCGCCAACTCATCTGCGCTGAGAGTGCAAGGATGATCTTATGGAAGAGTAACACCTAGCAACTTGCGCAAAGGTCTCATCATAATCTTATCCCTCTCAATATGTGAGAATCCCCTGGCCACAAACTTGGCCTTGTATCTCTCCACACTCCCATCAATTGTTTCTTTATGTTGTAGATCCATCTTGAACTCCACCACCGACGCAGACCAACCTGACCTTTGGAACAATTTCCATGTAATCAAGTGACAATGGAGTCATATTCTCCACCATAGAATCAATCCGTGGATCCTAAGACTCTTTCTAGCTGAAGTGTGTTACCACAATACATTTTCTCATGAGAGCCATGTATCCAAGAAATCGATCAGGAGACTGTCTTTGTTCACGCATTATGAAGTAGGGTCTCCTACATTCCATGCAACATCTAGTCTCAATCTATCAGCTTTCATGGTGTGATTTTTTCCATTTCTGATGGATGGTTCTACTTGAGTGGTTTCCTCCACCCCATGAACCTCCCCTAAGTAGCCGATCCACATCTTGAGACCCATCTTTGGGAATGAACAGCTCCTCGTCATGATGCAGCTCCACCCTCTGCTTAATAACCCATGGCTTTCCCCATCACCCTTATCCCGTCATGACAATACCATCTACCGAGGGAAAATACACGTCTATAATTATGGGTGTTTCCTGCACCCCACAAATATCGCGAACTTCAACAATCCGTCTGTGCCTTTTTCTTGGCATCCTTGGTCACATGTACATAAACAAATGAGCCAAAATTCAAATGAGAAACATCAGGTTTTTTTACCAGTGAAAGCTTCTTCAGTGTACTCATGCCAAGTACTCTAAGGAGGACACTTGTTTTGCACATAAATCGCAGTAGTGACAGATAAGCCTCTCCCACAAATGCATTGGTAGGTCTTGATCATGTAACATCACTGCGGTCGCTAATCTACCATCGTTTCTATTCTCTTCTTCACACCCCATTTTTTGTGGGTTATGAGGCACTATGAGTTCTTTTCAAATTCCTTCTTTGTCAGGAAGTCTCTTTGAATTCATTAGAGATGTATTCTCCACCATTATCGCTTCCTCCAGCTTTCACTTGTTTCCTCGACTCTTTCTCCACCAATGATTTAAACTCTCAATAGAACTTTGAGAATGTTTGATCCTTCCTTTCCCCACCAGAAGAAGATCCATCATTTATGAGAAAATTAATCAAAAAAAATGGGCTGCACAATTTCATGTTTTGTTGTTTTTTTCTGAAGTAACCGTAGAATGGTCCACACACATCACCAGGTGGAACTCTCTCTCCGAATCATCGTAGACACCTGCTCTCCTTTCTCTCATGAAAGCAAGCACTTTACATACTTCCCCTTGGTGTAACCCTTGCACTGATCTAATTGGGTAGGTGTTCCCATTGGAATTCCAAGAGATATTTGTTGCATGATCTTCAAGGCCCACATGAAGATGGCCCAATCACCTGCTCCATAATTCTACCTCATACCGGCTCACCACTTTTTCTACCATGCCCATCATGGAAGCACAACCACCTACCTCCATCCTGTAGAGATTCTTAACTACAATCCCTATCTTCTTGACTTGACCCATTGTTTATGTCAAGGTCAAAAAGCTTTTACACGCTGAAAACAACATCATAGCCTCTCTCGGCTCCTCCAAAAATTGGTAAAATTGAGACCGTGTTTTTCTTTAGACCTAGAACATGCATAAAATTTTTCAATTGAAATGGTTTTACCTGAATCCCTCTGAAAGGTATTAGAACCAATGTGCCATTCAGACTGTGATCGGGCCCATCACGCTCCATCTCTATATGCATTTTGAGACCTCTATACAAAGCCATTGAAAGACTCCTATCTCCCATCATGTGGAAGGCCATCCGCTAAATACCACATCGCATCCCGGCTTAATTTGAAGCCATGCATGTGATCAAGAAGAAGTCGTTCAAATTGTGAGGCAAGGGCCTCACCATTTGCGTACAAAGAACTTTCTTTTTTAGACATTTTTCTTTTATGCGCTTAATAGCAATAGATGCCTATGTTCCTCACGCTAAAGAACACTTCAATTTTCACAATTCTAGCTTCTTGACTTTAGACTCTAATTTTGAATGGAATTTCTTCCCTTCCATTTCCTTTCCTTGTATCCAAGACAATCCTCTTCATCATCACTTTTTGATGAAGATCCATCTTTGGTGTTCCGCCTGAACTCCTCTTGCATTAGATCTGACCATAGTCATTCCTAATCTCGCAATTTTTCCCTTCCATTGACAGAAGTCTTGATAATTACAGCAATCTTTGGGAAGTCCTAGGAGAGCCAATTCACCTCAAATCATCATCAATGACTATTATTCCCACTCTCCCCAACTCATCCCAACATTGGACAAACTTCGTGAGATATTTTGGATTGGAATCACCCTTCTCCATCTTAATCTTCCCGAGTTTATCTTTTTGAGTGTCAATTTCCTATGGTTGTTGTTGTTTTGGTATAGATCCGTCAAAGTATTCCACAATGCATGTGTTGGATTAAGGCTGGTTGTCATTGATGTCAACCCTTGAAGAAAGTTAGGTAATCCATAGCAAAAAGTTTTGGGTAATGGGCCCAATAGTGTTTGTCCCAACATGACTCATTATTGTCTTTGTCATGGTTGGTAAGAAGTAAATGTGACAGAACTCCAAAGTGGTCCCTTATGGTGTTACCCTGAAGATCGCTTTGTAGCGATGTTCATGCTTAATTATGGAATAATGAGATAATGAAAGTATGAGGGGAAATATCCTAGATATACTGTCATGTCATTCGTGGTATGTGGAACGCCAAGTTAATTCCTCAAATGGTTAGAGTGGCCAAGATAAAGTTGGAGACCCTGTGTTTGGGTAATGGAACCCAAGTTTGTTTTGATGGGTAATGGTAATGAGTTATGATATACTTTTAGATAATAATTTCATTATATATGGATAGTACATGTCATGCCATTTCTGGTATGGCAACCCACCATGTCCTCCAATGCATTTGAGAGTTATGGCCTACGGTTGGAGGACCCCTATATGATGTCATCTAGAAGCCCCAAAAAGGTCAAAAAGTAATCAAAGTATTTAAGGGATTTTAAAAGGTAACAATAAAGTGAAGGATGAGTGTACTATAATTCAAGTAACAAAAATAAATTATTTCTAATAATAAATTCTTTTAATGAGAAATTAGAAGTGGACCCAACCCTAAAATATTAGAAAGTGGGCCAAGGACCTAGAATATGTTTTTATGAAGCTCTGAGAGATAAATAAGAGTCAAGGCTCTATAATTTTAAATCACACTTGAGCATATTGAATATCTATATAGGTGTCTGAGGTTTACAAATGATATCTTTAGCTGAAATTCGAGGAAAGTGAAGAAAATAATGCAAGGGAATACAACTCGATGGTGCTTTCTACTGCATGTTTTTCAGGTCATCTCACCCATTTTCGCTATAACTTTTCTTTAATTATTCAGATCTTGTGCAATTTATTCAAGGAGAAAACATAATCCAAGTATCTGAACAAACCATCTCTGGTCATTAATGGAGTTACACTCAAGGGGAAAATAGGGTTTGTGGCAAGTCCCGAACTAGTCAAAATCAGGTGTTTTGCATAAAAACGTCATAATCCCTTCTTCATAACAGATCCCAATTCTAGAGACAAAATTTGTTGGTTAGTTTACAGTCTGTATTATTCTATGAAATATTTTCAAACTATTCCATCAAACATTTTTATGGGCACGCTTCTACAATATCGCCTCTAGAATAGCTTCACCATGCAAGCCGGCTCTGCTAACTCTTTCTTCTGAGAGGTTCCAAGTAGTGCCACTTGGAGGAATTGGCTAAAACACACACCAAAGAACATTTTATATCAGTTTCAGATCTTGATACATTACAGGTTGAAAGTTATGATTACTCTGCAAGTTGGGGTTGTTGGACTAATCCAAAACTAGGTAATGTGAGACTAAAACAAGTTTGATGAAAATGCTAGGTCTTTGTTTTTAAAAGTTAAGGCACTGCGGAATGTGGATCATACATCAGGTCTATTACAGAGCTACAAATCAGATTTGATGATGAAACACAGGACTTGTTGAGGGTACATGTTGAGTACATGGCTGAGACAAGAGTTGATGAGTTGGCACATACATGAAGTGTATAGTTGATGATGCTAATACATCTTGATGAGTCCCAGCTGATGAGTGTTGGACACATGATTGGTACATACTTGGCATGGTTGGATGCACTTGTTTATGGTACAGTTGATACAGTTGGTGCATGGTTGATGCAATTTGTTTTGTACACAGTAGTTGATTACAAGTTGGTGCATGGCTGATGCAATTATTTATGGTATAGGTTTATTTCATGTTGGTGCATAGGAAGATGCACTTGTTTATGGTACAGGTTGATGCATGGCTGATGCATGGTTCAGGTTTATTGGCACATGTTTACAATGGTATATTTCAAAGTGATGGTGTGGCAATGTTTTCATCAGTTTTGGCATTTATATTTTAGGGCTACAGTATGGGGAAAGTAAAGGTGTTTGTAGCCTCCTTCCTGTTGTAGCGGGAGAACATAGGGTTGTAGCCTCCTCTGGCTGGTACAGCCAGAGAATTGGGGAGTTGAGCTCCCCGTGCTAGCCCTAGGTTCCCAGTGGGTTGGAGCCCTTCCGGCCAAGGTACCGGAAAACAGCATGAAAAAGCCTAATGAATGTAATTCTTCAAGATTATTACAAGACCCCATGGTTTTTCTCCGACGGTTTCCAATGTGAAAAAACACTGGTGCATCGGTAATGATTGTTCATTTGTTCATTTCTATTTACTCTAATTATTGGATAATAATGCTTCATTGATATAAAGACTTGATTATTATATTGTTGAATTGTTTCATTATTGATTCAATTCCCTCTCAAGAATCCAACAATTGGTATCGAGTAGGTTCTTTCAGGAAATAGTTTAATCGAAGGATCATGGATTATTCGAATGGAGTACCATTTTTTTAATGGTCATAATGGTTTTAAGCATGAGATGTGGATGTATGACCGGGCATTTTTACAGGCAATGGGACATTATATTTGGCTATCGGCTGTTACGCTGCAGGATTTGATAGCTCAAAAAGGGAAAAGATCGCAAACCAAGAAGGAATTGGAAGAAGAATAACAAAATAGCAGCAAGGATTTCATCCGAAGCGATTACCTAAACAATAAGAGAAAAGGCGTAACGTTCATCAGCCAAAGAACTTTGGGATAAGTTACATGACATATATTTGTCACCCATAGCAGATTCAGAGAATGACAAAGAATATGCATACGCAATTAAAGAAGAAGGGATGCTCATCAAACAAATTGTAATATGGTTATATGATGAAGCGTAGTTGATTACAAAAGAAAAACTGGATCGCCAGATACAAATAAAAATTGATCAGTGCAATTAAATATCTAAGGAAAGAAAGAGAAAAAAACAAGTCATCCAAGAAAGAATTGATGAAGCAAAAGCAGAGTGTTCAAGGTTCTGAAAAGGATCAGCAGGTCATCAAGAATTAAGAGCTCAACTAGAAGAGGCCAGAAGAATTGAAGAAACTCTATAATATCAAAAGAAATGTTTAGAAGCCAACATAGCAACAAAAAAGGAAGATGTAGAAAAGAGAGAAAAGATATTGATGGATCATCTCAAGGAAAGAACCAATGATTTAAACCAACTTGAGGAAGATTTTGGTCGAGAAGAGAGAAGAATGGAAGAAGAAATAACTGCATTGAAAATCCAACTTGAAGAAACAAAGAGAACAGAAGAGGTCACGAAGTCTCAGATAACGAAGAAAGAAGAAGAGGTTGAGAATCTTGAAGAAGAAGTTGTCACACTAAGAGTCAAAATTGACAAGCTCAACAAGAAAGTTGAAGAGACAGAAACATCCACATTAGTTGTAGAGAATGAAGAGAAGCACTCTACATTGCTAGAAAAGAAGAATGAAGAAAATAGAAAGAGTTATGTAGAAGTACTCAAAGGAAGGCATCATGGTCAACCAGAATCTAAGAAAACTATTGAAGATACATATTCAAGAATACCATCCATGTTCAAGCCACAAAAAAGATTCAATCATGATCATGATCAATCAAAGAAAAAATTCAGAAGGACTACGCCACAAAGAAGATCATTCACTCCCAGGTATGAAAATTTATTTTATGGTCATTGTTTTT
>SNQJ01S0035524.1:68514-81544 GCA_010110895.2 Picea sitchensis | reverse complement strand
TTTTTTTTGAAATTGGGTGAAATTGTGAGAGGAACTCAGATATGTAATTTATTTAGAAATATTCGGCCTCCAAATGCTACATAAATAAAAACAAATCGCGTCGCCGTCCGCAGAAAAAACCTTGAAAAATTGCAGATTTTAAAACCTCAATATCTTGACCTTCCGGACTCCGTTTCGGTCGATTTTTTTTTTTAAATTGGGTGTTTTTCCGAGAGGAACTCAGATATACAGTCATTTTCTGCAAATTTTGCACCAAAATACACCGAAAACTTCGATAATCTCGCGGCCCTCTTTTTTCTGCTCCGAAAAACAAATCTGCAAAAATAAAAAATATTTGCCCACAATTCCGGCCAAGGAAAGTTCTCTGATACCACTTGTTAAAAACCTGAATAGATCTACCAATATAATAACCACAAATACTGAATACACAATAGATCCACAAAGCAAGATAGAAGAAACCACATTCTATTAGTATCAAACCCTTGAGGTAGGGCAACACCATACAATGGATCCTATTATGGAAGGGATCCTTATTTAAGAACACGAATAGATCTATAAATATAATCTACAAATCTTGAATACACAATAGATCTCTGAGCAATACAAAGAAAAAAATCTAACATTATCAAAACCCTTGGTAGGGCAACACCATACAATGGATCTGTTATGGAAGGATCCTCTCCTGTTCACTTGCCTCTTAGAGGGGGCATCCTCTATTGAGCTGCAGCTCAAATACCATACTTCTCTTCATATCTCATTACATTGCTTGAACCCCTTTATATAGTGCTACCATCATTCTAAGAACATTCTAGAGGAGAATCTTCTAGAAGTGAACCTTCTAAAGTCCTCTTACATTTTATTATATCTAACTACCATGGTGGTATTGTAATATAGTGGACCTAGTCCACCTTACATTGAATGACCTCCCACTATTATCACTATGGAGCCCTTTGGGCCCCCTCTATCTCTAGCTACCTTACATTTACCAAGAGTGAAAGTCAAATCTCTACTTCAAGATCATGGATAATGAACCCGGTAATACTATTATTGTATGTGGATGACTTATTCTTAAGCTTGGAGAAGAAATATGTTGAGATATATGAGACTTGCATGAGAATTTGAAATAGAAAGACCATGTGTCACATTACTTCTTAGGTCTTGAGTTATGGTAGAGTCGAGAAAGAATCTTCGTAACCAAGGGAAGTACAGTCGAAATCTTAAAAGAGATTAGGCATGCTAGAATCTAAGTCCATGAATACTCCATGGAAGCAAAGTTGGTTGTTGGGTAGATACTTGTCGGTTGATGATGCCACTCACAATACGGACAAATTATTGGATCGTTGATGTAATACGGCGAACACCAAACTAGACATGTTTCTGATGAACACCTTGAGTCAGTTCTGGTAGGTCGAGGCGATGTTAACCTAGTTGTTGCAAAACATGTGATGAGGTACCTTAAAGATTTTGATGGATTATGGTCTCATCTATGATGGAGATCGCTGACTTCTGTGAGTGGAATATCACGTCACGAGATTAAATGCTGGCGACACTTTCGGACTTTGTTTTAGTTTGGGATCAACTATGATCTGGTGGCCGAGTAGGAAGCAATCCAATATTACTCACCGGCCACTTGAAAGTAGAGTACATTGCCGCGTAATTGCGCGCTATTTGTGAAGCTATATGGCTTTGAAGTTGTTGATAGGCCTATTTGATTTGGAGATGAAACAGCCGCGATAATGTGTGGAAGTAGGTGCCAATTATGTTTCTGCTTAAATCGTTGTAATTCGGTTAACGAAAGCAAATCATCGTATGCTTGTCATTGATGACAAAGTATGGTTATGAATTCTTTGATGGCAAATCGTTATGCGTTGGCATTGATGGCAATAGCAATGAATAATGCACAACAATGTCCCGGAGGAGGAAGAGTCGTTGGCCGTAGGATCCGATCATATTTCGAAGAGCGAGGGCGTCGGATCGTAGAGTTGCGAGAGATAAATAAGCCAGATGTCGAGAGGATCGGGACTTTGAAATGTCAGTTCACTCGACAACGAAAACAACGAAATCGCGATGCTGTGATTTGATCGCTGGCAGATTAAATCAGGGGATGCGGGTGGATTCATTAAGTAATGAATGGCGTGGCGACTAGGAGGCTTCATCGGAGTCGAGGATCGAGAGTTTCATACAAGAACGAAATACAACGAAAGCGATTTGCGATATAAATCCGGCCCCGAATACGAGCGATGAGGATCAACATGTGATCTAGGCCAGATTGATCCAATACGTCCCGGTAAGATCCGTCACCAGGGGACCGTGGCACAACCGAGAGAATGACGGTGTCCCGGTGAGATCTAACGCCAGGGCTCATGCAATTCGCTAGTCCAGTGACACATGGCGGAGGATCCTATACGGTGTCAAACCCGATGTGGCGTGAATAGGGCATGACGGTGAGACTTTGATATGTGAGAACGCATTTTGCCGCGAAACTCATCGCGACCTGCGATTTTGCGATTAATCTGAGCCGTTGAGCTAGAAGTGATCTGGACAGTTGAATCTCTGCATGGAGTATCGAGGATCAGGAATCGACACTTAGCGATGTCAAAATCTCTTGACATCAAGAACTTCGAAATCGCGAAATCACGATTCCTTGATTATCCTTGTTAGATTGAATCCATAATGAATACGAGCGTAGATCCTAACCACAGTTTGGAGTTTAGGGATGGGGTTTGGTATTGACAAGAAATTTGAACATTAGAAATGTTGAAATTGCGATACGCGATTCCCGATAAGACATATAGGTTGTGTGCCACCCAGGAGTGTCTGGGGTGGGTTAACAGAGTACAAAGGAAATGTTGGGAATCGGCATATTGCAAGTCTAGGGGGCGTATGCAAATTATCATTATAAACCCTGAAATCTCGATGAAAGGTCATGGGTAGCAGTCCGTGGACGAGGCTTCGGCAGGAGAATTTTGAAGCGCTATCAGCGAATCGGGGAAATAAGTAGAATCCATGGACATAAACATTAACCAGTAAATGCGTGAAGTCTGCGAAACTTCCGGAATGGAGTGATAAGACCAAGATCACACGCAGAGAGGCGAAGTCATATGGACCATGTTCTGGCAGGAGGGGCTGGCACATTTTAAAGAGGTATGGTTGTGGTCACGTGATAGCTGGTCATGGACCATTGTGTAGCCAGAAAGGAGCTAAAGCTCGGGAAAGATGCACATGGGGATGAAGAATCCGGGGGTTCAAGTACGTAACATCTAAACCTTTGTGAATCACCGAGAAATCGCGATAAGTGAAATCCCGATTGGATCTAAACAGTTGGATCAAGTAGTGATCAGAGGGATACTGTTCTTCCACACACACTTAAACTTTCAGTTACAAATCCGTTAATAAAACAAACTCATGATTGCACATTAGTTGTCGATCAGTTGACGTTTCAGTTGCTTAGACAGTTTTTGTTCTTCTTGCCGAAGGACATGGGAAGTGGGATAAGTTCATGGAAGAATGTATAAAGAAAACAATTACTCCCACAAATTGCAAAAAAAAAAAAAGAATGAAATAGTAAGAAAAGGAGAAAGGAGAGTGAGTTAAGGATGAAGTCTAATTAATATACAAAAAGAAATGAATTGTATGTGAGTATCGGAGAAAAGGACAAGTAGTGGAAATGAAATACAGAAGCGGAAGAAAAGCGATGAAGCCGGTAGAATGATAGAGAAAGCAGTAGAAGACAATATTTACTGAACAAAGTAAAATTGGTATGAACTGATTTATCCTTAAAGTTGAATGTTTATTTAATCATTGATATTCTAGGGAGGTTGGAGGTGCTGGGGTGGGCTACGTTGTCCTCAAAGGTTCAAATGGTGCTTGAACACAGAAGTTGGCATACATGCAGTTTGCAGCGAGAGAAACTAGGGTGGGGTGGTGCAAGGGAGAAAATTTTTTCTGTTATGCGGGTTGGGCACGGCATTAATGGAAGTTGGTGCTTCCATCCAGGTTAAGTGTTGGAGTTTTCGGGGAAGTTGGTGCTTCCTTCTAGTAGGTGCTAGAGAAACGAGGAGAGTTGGAGCTCTCAAGCAAGTTGCAGCTTGTAAAGCAGTGGCGACCTCACATTGAGTTGGTGCTCAATCCATGCCAAATGATGTGCGAGAATAGAAAAAGGCGCTATCATTTCGAGAAGAAGAAGAGTTTTCTCCCTTTATGGGTTTCCCTCGTGAAAATGTGTCACAATGTGTATTTTATGTGTGAGTGATGATCTTTACTCTTAATGTCCATATGTTGTATGATTGATTGGAGTTTTCAGGGAGTTGGTGCTTTCTTCTAGTAGGTGCTAGAGAAACCAGAGAGTTGGAGCTCTCAAGCAAGTTGCAGCTTGTAAAACAGAGGTAGCAGCCTCACATTGAGTTGGTGCTCAATTGTAAATGATGTACAGAATAGAAAAAGACTGCCTATCATTTCGAAGAAGAAGAGGTTTTCTCCCTTTATGGGTTTCCTCGTGAAAATGTGTCTCTGTGTGTATTTTATGTGTGACTGATGATCTTTACTCTTAATGTCCATATGTTGTATGATTGATTGATGACACATGAAGAAATCTTAATAATTATTTAAAAGGCATAAAATTGTTTAAGCTTATGAACAACTGATTCACCCCCCCTCTCAGTTGTTCTAGTATTTCCAACAAAATCATATCATTATTTTCTTTTGGAGTATGTTACTCAACAAGGCATGAATGATAATGTTGAATTTTATTCCATTTGGATCTTGATGAAGATAACAAAGGAATTTTTTTGAAACAACTATAGGTTTTTGGAGACTCCAAGCTTCTCATGGATTGGGAAAATAACAAATGCAAAATTGATAGTGTATTGTTAGCTCCAATGATGAACCTGGTATTAGAGGAAAAACAAGATTTTTATGATATTTCCTTTTGGCATACAAATATAAAATTCAACATAAGAGCCGATCCATCTTCTAAATAAGTCATGCCAATGCAAGAGAGGACCCATTTTATTTGGGAATTCAGAGAAGGGGCCCATATATCTATCATGGAAATTTCTCTTTATTAGAAATGTAATGTAGAGATGTTTTCTCGGTATTTTTTTGATGTTTTGTTAGAGAAGTAGATTTGAAAGGATCCTTTTTTGAGAAGTAAAGGCTGCCTCATAGGAGCCTAGGGTGATTGTACCTAAGTAGACATAGGTCTGATGAAGTGATTGATAATGCTATAATTGTTTGTTAAAAATACACGCTATAAGGGATTTTTAGGCAAGTTGATGTATATTTTGATTTCATACTAAAATTCTTGGAAAAAAAACATGATTGTGGACACCTATATATACATTTTTTGTATGGATGTTTTTATGCAATCTCCTTTAAACATTATTCCTTTTTTTTCTTTTTTTTTTTTAATAGAAAGGGATTTTTTAATTAAGTCGAATTCGATAATCATAATTGTGCTGCAAAAATATACTATAAAGGATTGATCACTGCTTATACTTAGCGATTCCTCTTTCAATGTGGGGAGGGAAGGGTCCTGACTATTAAATTTCTTCCTTCCAACATAATTAATTTCTTTGTTGGGTTGGTATAAGTAGATTGTAGGTGATTACATAATAACAGAGAAAAAAAAACATGATAGTACTTTTAGACTGGATTTCTTTTGATGATCAGATTAGGGTGCATTCATGTTGACTTGTGTTCCCAATGCAGTGTTTCACACAACTTATTTATCCTTGTTGTGTTGTTGGTATCTACGTCCTCTTGCTATAGGAGTAGCGAATCCAACTGATGCTTCTAAAGCTAGTCAATATTCTACAATGTATTTGGTGAGCTCATATGAGGTCAACATTCTTTGTAGTTTCACTTCTAATTCCCAAATGGAAGACCTTTCAAGCTCTCCATAGATCCTTGAATTGAAAAGACTACTTTTTGGTCTATATTTTGTGGGATGCATGGCTGTGGGGCCTCTCTTGAAACCTATGAGGCTAGGTCATCCTCTCAAATGGTTTCAGAGGACCATGATTGAGGCTTGTTTTTCTCCTTAGTGGCTTCTAAGATCAATGTTTCACTTAACATTGTGAAAATTCCCAAGTTCACTTCTTTGCTCATTTTGAATCCAAAATCTTTGTTGGACCCCTGGGGGGTTTAGGCTTCTGCAGGATTTGTTGTTGCACCTTGGGGGTTGGAATGAGTAATTTATCTTCTTAAAGATTCTTGAGGGTTGGAATGAGTAATTTATCTTCTTAAAGATTATTGAGGGTTACAAAGATATTCTAATTTGGATTTGTTCTTTCTTATTTTCCAATGTAGGGAGTGGCCTATATTCCCCTTCAATTTGAGGGATTTGAGACACTTTGAAACCCTTCCTCTTATTTTGGGGATGTGGAGGAGGGATGCTTCGATAGTTCTTACTAAAATGTCCATTTTCATGGAAAAATTGCATTTGAATGGGAGTCGTTCATAATACAATGGTTGTCTAAAGGACTAGTTATTGAGATGTATCTTGATGGCCTACAAAAAACATTTTTCGAGGTTCTACACAAATATGAGCACATGAAAAATGTACTAACTAAATTGTCTCTCCTTTGTCCACATATCTCCCAATATAGTTGCCTATTGCCTCAAGAGTTTTTGCAACCCAAAGGTCGAGGGAAAGATGGAGTACATCCTTATCCACACTGGGATTGCATATTAGGTCTCTTCTTATAAATAAAAATATATCATTATCCACATTGATATTGGAGATTAAGTGTCTTGTTCTAATCAAAATCTAGGGACCACAAATCTATATATAACTCACTAGATTCCATAAACTTGAGGCCACTACGGAATATTATGTCTTTATCCTTCTTGAACTAAAAATGATATTCAAGAAGATCCTTATCATGCCAATAGATTTGGATGCCACCTTGCATGAGATAAATTCATTATGGACTTTGGAATCAAGACTCCAATGCTTTTACAAAAGGTTGAGTGCCCATAATATTTTTGGCGAGTATTTGTTCTATGTGCAAAAGAGCCTTTCTTAGTTATCCTATATGCTAAATGTTAAACTTTGGGATATTCTCGGAGATTTTGACGAATTTGGATGAAGGGATAGACGAATTAGGGTGCTTTAATTTATGTTGCACCCATAGTTTTAAAGCCTCGATCAAAATATTAGAAGCTAGGGATTTTTCCATGGTTATGTGGCGAATGTATTTGCTGCGACCCATGGTGGATGGGGGAGATTATAAGATCTTAGATTTGTCACTCAAAGAATGACGAAGGGATTTGTGGGTATCCTCATGGAGGTTAAGGAATGCTCAACTTGGAATTATTCATATCGAAGGAATAGTTAGAGGCGATAGTAGATCTTGAGGGTTGATTGATGACCTACTCAACACTTCAATTCCAGTCACAACTTTGAGGGATAAATGGTGGTTGCTAGGGTTAGGAACCCCAACTATGATCCTAAGAGCTGATCTCCTCAATTTCTTTCTATATGATGAATCCATTTTCCTATGAACATAATTGTAACAAAATGATGTGAAATTTATGTTATTATGAATTTAAAGATTGCTATGAGTATGTAGGTTTCCATGCTTAGTCATAATGCTAGAAAAGTTTATGGATACAAATTGTGTGATTGGTTTTGAAACCTCCAAAGTTTTCAGTGGACACTCCACCCATCATCAAGAACAATTAAATGAAAAAAAGAAAATTTTCTAACATTAACAATTGCTTTGAAAACATCATTAATATCTTTAAATGTGTACATCATTAATATCTTTAAATTGCGGGGAATTGCAATGCATTTCATTTGTTCCTATGCAATACTGTTTCAACTTGCATAAATTTTGAATATTTATTTTTTTGCTAATTCTAAACAACAACATACAAACACTAGATCTCAAATTCTTAATGATTTTTTGGTGAAATGGAAATAACAACATTGTGTGGAGTAGGTGCCATTATGTTTCTTAAATCATATCATTATTTTCTTTTGGAGTATGTTACTCAACAAGGCATGAATGATAATATTGAATTTTATTCCATTTGGATCTTGATGAAGACAACAAAGGAATTTTTTTGAAACAACTATAGGTTTTTGGAGACTCCAAGCTTCTCATGGATTGGGAAAATAACAAATGCAAATTATAGTGTATTATTAGCTCCAATGATGAACCTGGTATTAGAGGAAAAACGAGATTTTTATGATATTTCCTTTTAGCATACAAATATAAAATTCAACATAAAAGACGATCCATTTTCTAAATAAGTCATGCCAATGCAAGATAGGACCCATTTTATTTGGGAATTCAGAGAAGGGGCCCAGATATCTATCATGGAAATTTTTCTTTATTAGAAATGTAATGTAGAGATGCTATCTCTGTATTTTTTTGATGTTTTGTTAGAGAAGTAGATTTGAAAGGATCCTTTTTTGAGAAGTAAAGGCTGCCTCATAGGAGCCTAGGATGATTGTACCTAAGTAGACATAGGGTCGATGAAGTGATTGATAATGCTATATTTTTTGTCAAAAATACACGCTATAAGGGATTTTTAGGCAAGCTGATGTATATTTTGATTTCATACTTGAAATACTGAATATGAAAAAAAATTCTTGGAAAAAAAACATGATTGTGGACACCTATATATACATTTTTTGTATGGATGTTTTTATGGAATCTCCTTTAAACATTATTCCTTTTTTTCTTTCTTTTTTTTTTGAATAGAAAGGGATTTTTTAATCGAGTCGAATTTGATAATCATAGTTGTGTTGCAAAAATATACTATAAGGGATTGATTATTGCTTATACTTAGCGATTCCTCTTTCAATGTGGTGAGGGAAGGGTTATGGCTATTAAATTTCTTCCTTCCAACATAATTCCTTTCTTTGTTGGGTTGGTATAAGTAGATTGTAGGTGATTACATAATAACAGAGAAAAACAAAACATGATAGTACTTTTAGACTGTATTTCTTTTGATGATCAGATCAGGGTGCATTCAGGTTGACTTGTGTTCCAAATGAAGTGTTTCACACAAATTCTTTGTACTTGTTGTGTTGTTGGTATCTACGTCCTCTTGCTATAGGAGGAGAGAATCCAACTGATGCTTCGAAAGATAGTCAATTTTCTACAATGTATTTGGTGAGCTCATATGAGGTCAACATTATTTGTAGTTTCACTTCTACTTCCCAAATGGAAGATCTTTCAAGCTCTTCATAGATACTTGAATTGCAAAGACTACTTTTTGGTCTATATTTTGTGGGATGCATGGTTGTGGGGCCTCTCTTGAAACCTATGAGGCTAGGTCATCGTCTCAAATGGTTTCAGAGGACCATGATTGAGGCTTGTTTTTCTCTTCGGTGGCTTCTAAGATCAATGTTTCATTTAACATTGTGAAAATGCCCAAGTTCACTTCTTTGCTCATTTTGAATCCAAAATCTTTGTTGGACCCCTTGGGGGGTTTAGGCTTCTGCAGGATTTGTTGTTGCACCTTGAGGGTTGGAATGAGTAATTTATCTTCTTAAAGATTGTTGAGGGTTGAAATGAGCAATTTATCTTCTTAAATATTCTTGAGGGTTGGAATGAGTAATTTATCTTCTTAAAGGTTCTTGAGGGTTACAAAGATATTCTAATTTGGATTTGTGATTTCTTATTTTCCAATGTAGGGAGTGGCCTATATTCCCCTTCAATTTGAGGGATTTGAGACACTTTGAAACCCTTCCTCTAATTTTGGGGATATGGAGGAAGGATGCTTCGATAGTTCTTACTAAAATGTCCATTTTCATGGAAAAATTGCATTTGAATGGGAATAATTCATAATACAATGGTTGTCTAAAGGACTAGTTATTGAGATGTATCTTGATGGCATACAAAAAACATTTTTTGAGGTTCTACACAAATATGAGCACATGAAAAAATGTACTAACTAAATTGTCTCTCCTTTGTCCACATATCTCCCAATATAGTTGCCTATTGCCTCAAGAGTTTCTGCAACGCAAAGGTCGAGGGAAAGATGGAGTACAACCTTATCTAGACTGGGATTGCATATTAGGTCTCTTCTTATAAATAAAAATATATCATTATCCACATTGATATTGGAGATTGAATGTCTTGTTCTAATCAAAATCTAGGGAGCACAAATCAATATATAACTCACTAGATTCCATAAACTTGAGGCCACTATGGAATATTATGTATTTATCACTCTTGAACTAAAAATGATATTCAAGAAGATCCGTATCATGAAAATAGATTTGGATGCCACCTTGCATGAGAGAAATTCAATATGGACTTTGGAACCAAGACTCCAATGCTTTTACAAAAGGTTGAGTGCCCATAATATTTTTGGTGAGTATTTGTTCCATGTGAAATCTTGCCTAAAAGATCATTCACTAATTATAGCTAACATAATTAAAGGTATTATGTTTGATGTCATTTCAAATGAATAATTTGGATTCCTCTTTAATCAACAAATACATGATGTTCTTGGACTAACACACTAAGGACACACTTTTAAAATTCAGAAATCTCCAATACTAATGATGAAAATTAATTTGACCAAATTTTATGACAAAGTCAATTGGCTTATATATCTCAGGCTACTTCTACTTCAGATTGAGAATTTGCAGACCATTAGTTGGATTATGGGGTGCTTGACATATGTCGCTTACACAATGCTCATAAATGATATGTCTCAAGGTGATCCAATATGGATCGAGACTTAGGAATAGGTGTAAGACTTAGTATTTGCAAGATTAAATTGACAGTTCATAAAGGTTAATAAATATGTAAGATATGTAAATGTAAAAGTTTAATAGACAAAAATGAGAATGTGAGAGGAACATATAGAATTAAATGTAATTAAAAATTAAATAGAGGAAGGTTAGGAGTGGAAATTGAAGAGCCTTGGTTATTGGTGTTCCCTTACTCCCTATCTCTCTCTCTTTCTCTCATGAATTTCATTCTCAAAGGGTCTTTTGGCCAAGGTAGAGAAGGAGGCATAGTAAGCCATGAATGCGATGTAATTAGAAATTGCCATAATGAAAAGACTGAGCCCCATTCGAAGCTGGTTTTCCCATTTGGGTTTCCAGGGTAAAACTTATAAGTTCATGGTGATTGCTTGTGCTTGATTTCATTATGTTGAAATATCAGTTTATTGTTTACTTCATTTCTGAGAAGAGATATGGATTCCCATGAGTTTTAAATTGTGGTCTATAATTGAATATGAATGGAAACGAGGAACCCCAATAGCTTTGGAACGTTCATCGTCTATCTCCCATCGAAGTCTAAGACCCAATGCTATTGAAATTTCTCTGTTGGTCGAATTTACATAGGATGGGGATCTAAATTAATTATTAAGGGTTTTTTTTATCTACAAGATTATAATTTGTATTCCCTAGGCAATTGAATTGTTTGTTGATTGATTAATTTGTATTTCTAATCGATCCCTTCACTTTCCATTCAACTTAAATCCTTCGGGGTGACTTGAATACCATTGAGTCAAATTTAAATCTGTTGGATGAGTTCACATTCCTTTGGGCACCTAAATTAAATGTTAGGTCAAATTATGTTTTCTGGGATGCTTGCTAATTGCTCGAGATGTTTTCAATTGATTGGAACATTTTCCCACTTGTTTGGGGTGATTCCCAATTTCCTAGGAAACTCTATACGTAGCTAGGTTGACTTCTCATTGCACGAGAAAATTTATACTTAATTGAGCCAATTTATCATTGTTTGAACCATTCATTTCTCCCTGGAATAGTAATCAACTGTTTAACTTGATTATGTATCTCAAAGGTTTAGTTTCCACCTTCCTAGTCAACTTATACTTACTTGGTAAACTTATGTTATAGTCAAAGTCGACTTGTTGGTATATGCATTAATCGTTGAAGAGAATGGATCCGAGAGTAGTGGTGGTGTCTAAAGACACCGTTGAAGCACAAGCACGCTCCATGAGAGTGGAAATAGATCTCCCGACGTGTTAGATCGATCACAAGCATCATTTATACATAGGTTTTGGTCAAGGACCAAACCAACAATCTCAGGTGGAGTCGGTTTCACGTGTCCATAAAATGCGGATTTGGGATCCTAAGTGGACATGATCAACCATAAATTTAATTGGTTGTCGACCCACTTAACTGACAAGGTGAGGTTTACGATGGAACCACATGTTCCAACACCCCCCAATAAACTCAGCTTGGAGGAAATCAAATTCTACAAATTTCCCCTTTGAATTTTGTTTTGACCGCAAGAGATGATCAAAGATGGTACAAAAACACTCATGAGGAATTTTGATCACCATCAACGTTGATCAAGGAAAAATAGGTAGTCATCCATTGAAAATTAGTTTCAAAATCTACTGTTCAAACATAGTACTAGTCAGTCAATCGATTGGACAACAAGGCATCAAAAGCCATTCGATTAGTCGACAAGACAAGAAACACACCAATATAATCATTCTCTATCAATCCAATTGTCTTTGTCAGGCTAGACAGTCTCTGTATCCAAACAATATATGTATTAGGTACAATAAGAAAAAGTACAACTCCCAACAACACGATGGAACATAGTTTGGTCGGTCTTAGTAAATCCAAGTCAATTCAACAAGATAGCACATCAGTTGGGTTTACACGTCAGAAATTTTAAGTACTCTCCCCTCCTTAAACACAATTGAGGGAGAAAGGTATCGACAAAATATCTTTGTCGAAACACTAGTTGAGAAACAATAGCTAGTCGATACATAATAGACAAATACATAGTAAAAAACTTCCATTCCACTGTCATCTCCGGTCGAATCCCAGTTGATCAAAATCCCAGTCGAACATTAGTCGATTGTTAAGTCGGTTCGATCCATGGTCGACCATTGCAAAGCAATCAATAATGAAGATGGACACTACACGACCATATAATGGACGATACACAACAATCCGAAGTCCTCAAGAATATTGATAAATGTGCACATGACCACTCATCAATCCAACCACAGTCTGTCTTGGTAGTTGATACTAGTCCATGATTCTTTCTTTCACGTCTCTTCTACAAGC